>JAOEGS010010325.1:0-24914 GCA_025447755.1 Corythornis vintsioides
TACCTACTGCTATCTTTTTAGCCATTTTTATGGCACAGATATTACCCCCAAAATTATAACACAACTAAGAAATGCGAGATATGGAGAATAAGTTTCAGAGTGTCTAAGATGAGACAACTAGTTGAGAGTGTTAATGGATAATAACCTATCTTCCTTTCCTCTCTTTCCTCATTGTGCTCCTCTATGAACAACAGCTTAGTTCAATTTTTTTAATCAGAAAAGGCTGGGTGAAGATCAGACTCCAGTAACTGAAATTCTGGCGTAATGAAGATGACACCTAGACTTCAAATAAGATATGACTAATAGTAAAGGCATTTAGCTGGGATTAAGAACAATATAGTCACAAAACTTCCCTAATTTTAATGAGATATTAAGCGTATCATAGACAATACATTGATATTTGGTGATGGGTGATAGTTAAAGTGCTTTATTTTGCCTAGTAAAATGGATTTTTTTTTGCTTCTGTGTACAAAGCAATATCAAGCTATGATAAGTATCTCTTTTCCCATTTCAGAAACGCTCCACAAGAAAAAGATATTTTACAGCCAAAAATGATTTTTTTCAAACAAAACAGAACAAAAATCTAGACAACTGTGTAGTACATGCAGTGTTCTTGTGCCATAGTGTATTTTTATGTACTGATCCAAGACTCTGCTACCCCAGCCAGCATCATTTTGTTTATTTGCATTGAGTTTTGCAAAAAAAATCATGATAACAATGCAAATATTCTTCAGTTTTACCCCAATTTTAGAATTTGTTGTGAGCTAGCTGACTTCACTGCAATGTGTCTGAAAACAGCAACCCAGGCACATGCAGAGCATCACAGGGCAAGGCATAACAGTGTACAATAAAATGTGAAAGTCAATGTCTAGGCATCAGAACAACTGATCTTCATGTGTATGGACTAGAATTCAAATATACCTGCTGAATAGTAATAGATAATTTTTTTATTCCCATGCACCTCTGCTCTTCTAAAGCTAACAGTTTGGTTTTTCTGTGACATCATACTTGTCTGATTTCTTTGGCAGAATACACAAAACACAATGAATCTGATTTGCCAAAGGTTTTGTAGAGAAAGAGTGGTTTTTATTCAATACTGACTTTTGCTAAAGCCCCTGAACATTTGTCTCTCCGATTTTATTTCAACCTGTACCTTTTCCTATGACAAAAAAACCCAACACCTTTGTTTTTATAGTTGGCTTTTTTTCCCCTTCTTATTCAGTGTACATTGTCCTTAAATGTTTGCAATGCTTTGTGGCCTCTTTCGGCTAGTGGGCAAGGTGTTCTATGGACCCTTTGGACCAAACATTTCTTCTGTAGGTGGTTTTGATTATGGGATTAGGCCCCAAGTGCATCTCTCAATCCCGTTACATATTATTATGAGTGCAACAAATTAAGAGTTGTTTGACTCTCAGCAAGGCAACTTCAAAGCCAACACATCCTTGCCCAAGTTGTAATGGAAGCAACTATCAAGTATATTCTTCCTATTGTTCTTAGCATAACTTCTTCATCCTTAAGCATGTGAGAGAGCTAACACTGCTTCTAGTACATTGTTTCTGAGATGAGCAAATAAAAGTCCCTGCTGTTGTCACTTCATCACATCCTCCCATGATAGATCAATACTTCTCTGCCAGCCTGTCAAGGGAGGACAGCAGCAATCTGGACTTAGATTATAGAACTCTCAGGAGAGAGATGTTTCAAAAAAAAACCAAAAGAGAACTGTAGACAAATGCTTGTCCTGACAGCTGTTATTTAAAAATACCAATCCACTTCATGACATAAGACACTAACAACAAGGAATTAAGAAAAATCTTTCCATTGAGGTCTTAGATTCTGTTCACAATTCACTGTGATTCCAAAACCTATGGTCTACATATGCAACGTTTGCATTTGCCCCCCCAGTGTCAAATTGAAATGAAGACCAGCTCCAAGAATTGCCTAGAGTTTACATCAGAATCATACTTCTCCTCAACTACAAGTTATGAGAGCTTGAGTATGTTACATAAAAGAGTAGCACTTTTCTATTTCCCCAAATAAAAAGGTACTTTTACACACCTACACTCCTTTTAGAGTCTAGGCAGCTTTCTGTATGCACAAAAGTACTAAGAAATAGCCAGTGATTTTGTGGTTAATAAGGAGAATAAAAGCAGCAGGAAATTTGCCAAGAGCAAGTTAAAGAAACAGAAGATTTAGAAAACATAATCTACCAATAGATTTTACATCAGTCAAAAATGAGCACAAGACATTCTCTAAGATGGACCTTCCTTGAAATTCTATAACTTAGACTCAACCCTCCACAAACTGTGTCACAACAGGGTGGTCTGGATGTCTTGGAAGTGAATCCTTAAATCACAGTCCAAAGATCAAGCTTCTTCATTTGCAGCCCCTATCTATAAAGCAGTTCCAAAAAAAAAAAAAAAAAAAAAAAAAAAAATTGTTTTCAAAGATAAATTTTCCTTTGACTGCTGATGCACCCCCTCAGTTTTCATAGCTTATGGTCTGGCTATAAGTTCTTTGAATCTGCTGGTAGCAAGGAGTGACAAAAGTTAAATGGTTGTGAAAAATCCCCTGCCAAATGTAAGCAGGCATTCCTCTGACAGAGTAAAATTTTACAAGTTATGAAAAATTCTGGGAAAAATCAAAATTAATTAAATTTAATTTGTTCCTCACTATAATTGATTCTTCATCTTAGGACAATGGATATGAAACATCAGAATTTTCATAAATGATATATTGTTCACTCCTCTTACACTCTTTAGGGTCTAGGGTGTGTCATATGTAACAAATGTTCACAGAGTTTCAGGGTTTTTTTCATATTGTATTTCATAGCTGCATTTATTAGTGTAAAATCTCATTAAAATTCCCTGCACATGTCACGGACAGTGTGCACACAGTGTGAAAAAGAATAAACAAATCTATAACAATTTCATAAGACCTGAGAAAGCAAAAATCCCACTTTTTCTCTAGTTGTAGAAAGTGTATAAGTATTTCATATACAAATGTTTACTATATTACTTAAAAAACCCCTCACAAAGCCATAAAGACTAGTGCTCATATTTGCTAGTAAGTCAATCTTTCTTTCAGACATCAAGAGATGACCTCTTAAGACCCAAAGATTTATCAAGTCAGCAGTTTATTCCCTTAGGCCACCATCTTCAGCCTCTTCCTCTTCCAGTCACGTCTATTGAAGGACTTTACAAACCCCCATGAGGAAATGGACTAATCTACTTCTTTCTAAAGGACAGGAATGATGCCTATACTGACTGTGCTCTATGGGATGAGAAAGCTAATAAAGGGAAAGAAACTACATCTATTCGTGAAAGATTCAGTGTGATGTTTATATTATAAGAGACAGAATTAGAGTGCTGTAGCTGTCAATCAGAAAATTGATATTGCTGCCCAGCATCAGCAACCACTACTGAGGAATTTTTGAGGAAATTAATTCATCTTGTTACTTCATAAACATAAGACATATCTGAATTGATAGAAAAGTCAAATGATTGCTTGTATTAAAAAAATATAGGCTTTAATCTTTCTCCTCTCCTTTCTCCACTGAATCAGTTGGTTCATTAATATGTACATTACACATGACCATTTAAAGAAGTGAAAAAATTAAATAGAAACACCCTTTTTTCCTTAATAACTCTTATTCAGTTGCATCATATAATTGACCATAAACTTTTTTTTTCTGCTATGTGCTTAGAAAAGTTCACCTATTCATTTCATACTGTTATTTCTAAATATTGCCACTCTGAACGAAGTAGCAATACAAGCACTGCAGTGCTTATGTCCATGTACAGAATAATTTCCTACGTACCGAGACAACCTGGCTGGGGATTTATATGAAAGCAAACAAGAGACTGACTCTTTTCTAACCAATCACTGATTTCCAAGAAATAAATCAAAACAAATTTTCTACCTCTTAAATGAGTGCAAAATTCTGCATTATTCTTTTGAGGCAGTTGCACAGGTTGATCTGTTTGGTTATCTCCCTAATTTCGTATGCACATCTACTCATATTAGTGTTGACTTCCTGTATTTTTCCATCTCTGCTTTTTTTTAAATACAAACAAAAATTAACTTCATCCCCTTTTTTTCATATCCTTCCAATGTGAGATTTTTCTTTTTAGTCATGGCAGACAGCATATAATTTTCAGGTTTAGAAGTGCCCCATTATCTACTCTGCTGGCTGCTACTGTGCTGAAAAAGTGTTACCATGGGGAAGGATAGAGATCAACCTGCAGAGCTCTGATAAGCAATACTTTATTTTTGAAAATTCTATGTACCCTGTCAGTTAAAGAATCTGACACATGAAAATACATGAATCAAAATTACTTGAATAAAAAAAAAGGTTAGTTTTGTCTCACCCCAGTTCAAATTAATAAATAGCAGATCTTGAAATAAAATAAAAAATATATTCTGTCTCATTCTATTTCTAAGCTAAGAAAGAAGATATGACTGTGTAAGAAAATTTGAGGAGTTAGGGGGTTCACTCTAAGGAAGCTAGAGGGATATCAGATTCTCCACTGCCAGAGGTGGAGAACTTGAGTACATCATTTGAATTAGAGTGTCATTGATAGGCAAACACAATATAACGCATGGCAAGGGAATAATTTTTTAAGGGTGCAGCAGTAATTGAGGAATTGAATTATGTTTCATAAATCATAATGGGATAAACTAGCAACATATCCACATTTTCTTTTAGTTCTAGGATCTTCTACCCTTTATGATCTTCTACTCTTTATAATAAAGTGGTGTTCCTCTTGAATCAGTATTGGTATCAGTGCTGTTTACCATCTTTGTTGGCAATATAGACAGTGGGATCGAGTGCACTCTCAGCCAAGTTTGCCAATGACACCAAGCTGTGTGGTGTGGTCAACATGCTGAAGTGACAGGATGCCACCCAAAGGGACCTTAACAGGCTTGAGAGGTGGACTCGTATGAACACTGTGAAGTTTGACAAGGCTAAGTGCAATTTCCTGCACCTGGGTCAGGGCAATCCCAAGCACAAATACAGGCTGGGCAGAGAACAGACGGAGTCCAGTCCTGCAGAGAAGGACTTGGGGGGCGTTGGGTGATGAGGAGCTCAACAGGACCCATCAGTATGAATCTGCAGCCCCAGAAGTCAATAATAGTTTGAAAATTTGGACATTTTGAAACTCTCAATGCATCCCATTGGACAATAGGCACTTTATGGAATGCACAGTGACCTGCACTCCTACGGCAGTGATGAAAGTACCAAGGATATCTGAGAACCTTCATAAGCAGTGACAGCACCTTGCAAAAAAAATGACTGAACTCCTCTGCATTCTCTAACAGATTTGCTGTGAAATACTTCAGGTTTCTGATTCTCTGAAATTTTAGAGAGCCTTGGAGAACCAACTCATGGTGTTGTACAATTGCTTTGTCAATCAAAGACAAGAAGCTTAAATTAGAATAGTCAAATGAAGTCTTACCAGACTGTTAAAAGGATTGTTGTAGTTTAATATATAGTAGTAAAAATTTCCTAGCTATATCAAAAGCATTTAACTACCCTATGTTCTCATTTCCCTGCTGAGGTACTAGACATAGCAGAAGATACACAACATACATATTAAAATTATACAAACCATGTGTATGTGCCCAATTTTAATTCACTTGCTGGATACATATAAAATCTGGATATTTGACAGAAGTGCTTGGGTCAGACAAGTTAAAATTGAGGATCCATTCACAAACACCTAAAATAGAATTACTTGATGATAGGAATATGAAATTGATTTGTAATGTTGCTTTGTATCCTGTGGAGGTTTTAAAGCAAATTACTGTATATAAATTGTTAAGACATAAATTCTGATCTAATTTGCTATCTCAGATACAAGTGACAAAATGTATATTTTAGTTTAACCATCTGACCAAAACATCTGTTACCTGTTCTTATATTTTGGACCTTGAAATTTGCCTCCTTTTCAATAGATACTCACTACTTGTTTTACAGTCAGCAAGTGGCATAAAAGTACATAGCAGATGTTACTTAATATTGGACTGCATGACTTCCCTTTGTCCAAGGCAACAAATCTTTTTTTTATTCATTACAGAACATAAGGATGCTTCTATAATCCAGCCTTTAACACAACAAAACCATCTAACGAGACAGTCATGGCTTACAAATACCTTAGAAAAATCCTCTTTTCTGTGTTTTGTTCCATGAGAGCAGCAGTCAATAAAAGAGCTGTCTCTGCAATCCTCCCTCCCACTAAATAACTCTCTCAAGCCCATTTCTGCATATCCACTATTGACTACAATGAAATGGGCTGGATTAACACTTTGAATGCATTTATGTCTGCATCTCCTGTATAGGAACTGTGTTTACTCTATTTTGCTGTGACCTATGTTCTCAGCATAAGGCAGAATGAGAAGCTGACATCTTCATTGATAAAATTTTGCCATCGTATGCTGATTTTGCAATGAAAACTAAAATTTATGTTCAATTCGGGAAATCCCTGGGTTTCATGGTGTTTGATGGTGTCAAAGACTTTAACTAAAGTCCAAGTAGACAATATCCACAGCCTTTCCCTCATCCACTAGGCAGGTCACCTGATCAGCTTGATCAAGCTGGGCTTGCCTTTTATGAACACATGCTGGCTCAGCCTGATCCCATGGTTATCTTCTAAGTGGCACGTGAGTGCTTTCAAGATGAACCATTCCATAAACTTCCCTAGTATAGAGGTCAGGCTATCAGGCTTATAAATAACTATCTTTCACACTATTTTCTACACTCTATTTCCCTATTCTACTCCCTAAAATCAAGCATTGCTTTTATAGTGTCAGGAAAACTGCTGAGAACATTACAAACCATCTGCAGCATCCCATAAATGTACTGGAAACTTTAAAAATGTGCTGGAAACTAGGTCCCAAATCATACTGGGAACAGGAAAAGATCTATTCTCACCAATCAATCAATGTCCTCTGAGGTCTCCCTCTGTCACCCTGAAGTGTCACCAAGGTCTCACTGTTGCCCTGAAGCCACACTGAGGTTTTACTTCCTCAGTGAACTTGATCATGCCAGCTAAGAACCAAAATGTTAAACCCAGCTAAATAGTATGTTGCTTTGCAGAGAGTTTTGCCATTGACTTCAATGTAAGAATTCTGTTTTCAGCAGACTGAAGAAAAAGAATATGTGAAATAATGTTATAATATCTTTTCCTTCATTTGCATTACACTTAAAGACTGAGTCTGGAAGTGCTTTTGTTTAGTACAAAGATACACATATTAAATACTTGTGAAAAAAAAAGCCAAAAATGACAAAAGAAAAAAATTACAATCTGAATGCTAGCAATTTCTTTCAACCTGTCTTCTCTTTGTAAGTTGTTCACAGAATTTAGAATGAAAATTAGTTCCGACTCTTTTAATGTGAATATGTAGACATTAAAAGACCCATAAGCCACTAATGAATTGTCAACATTACAGATGTTAAATTCTCACTGTCATTTTTTAAACAGCTCTCTAAATTACTTTTCAGCTAAAACTGGCCAAAAGAATTTGTCTAATATTGTCTATCACTAAACTAAGCTAAGCTAATTTAGCACCAGATTTGGAATTTGCTGTGACTGTACTTCCTTCATCCAGCTAAACTGTTGCCTGTCCAAGGGACTATTCTTCTCCTACTCTGTTCCAGTGTAAAATTAAATAAATGTATTAGCCTATGATCTTAGGCAGGAGACAAAAAGCACTAAAAACTGAAAAATAGTGCAAGATGGAAATGTTGCTGCCTCTGATTTAAGACTGGTAATTGCTGACTTCTAAAAAATCTTCTAATGCTGGGTTGGACTGAATAGTTTAAGTCACTGGTAGTTTGCACAGAACAGGTCAGACCTTCCTCAACCACCAGGAATTAAGCAGTGACAGACAGTATCCAAGAACTCTGTGAAGAACTGCATGAGATTTCAGCTAATGTGTTTAAAGTGGCTCTGGGGCCAAATTGAAAGAGTTCTCATGATATCAGACACTAGTGCCACTTGCACATGATGGTTAATCTGCTAAAACAGAACTAAGGATTAAATTACTTTCTGAATTCTGAGGGATTGGGGTTTGTGTTTTTTTTTCTTTGCTTGTTTGTTTCATTCCCACACCCCTGCCCCATGATTTTGAAATTTTGCTCCTGTAAGTGTAGCATATCTTTCCAGATGCCTTACCGTTTCCTTTTTTCTTCAGTTGCTTTTGGGGCTCACCTTATTCCCGTGTATTTTGTGGATTACTGAGCATCTATACTGTGCATGGTCTTCCTCGCCAATGAAAACATAAGCACTAATGTACTTACATTTTGCAATTTAATGTGGAAACTTTTTTCTATGTTTAATTACATGCTGGAAGTGTGATTCTCAGCTTTGCTTCCTTCCCAACTGCAAACTCAGAAAAAAAAAAAGAAAGGTTCCAGAAAGACTCCATATCTGCATATCTGGGAAAGACAATTGCAGCTCTGTTGTTAGCCACTCTAGATGTTCATAATTAGCAATTCAGAGGTTTGGGTTCTTGTGCAGTAAGTCTTAGCAGATGCGTTCTAAATAGATACGCGGCAGCCCTCCAAAGGTTTGCAGCTTTTCAGATCCATCTTATTAGATGTCACAACACATCAGCACCAAGATAAAAGCTAATTTATACATATATTCTCCTTTACAGCATTTTCACTTGCTTTTGTAATTTGTTTCCCTTTTTAGTTGCTCCTTTAGACATCTAATTACTCTGGAACTCTGCATTCTGGGTAGTTTGTCCTCTGTTCTGCAGGCCTTTGCTTAATATTCACCAATATTTTCATTTATAGATGCACTGCCTCATCCGTTTCTTTTTTGTTACTCATGTTTTAAAGTAGTGATTAATAGGTAATTTGTATATAAGGAGAAAACTACTAAATAGTTGACAAAATAGTATTTTTGGTGGACAGTCTCTATCAGAATCTGCTTAGGAAATGAGGTAGTCTTGCTGGCTTGGTTGAGAGGACGCACTTAAGACAACCAGTTCAATTTCTGGTGCAACAGAGCAGCAATCACTTGTAGCATTAGAAAGAACCAAGAGAAGGTTTAGGAAGCAATTTCCCCCTATTTTTTGCTGCCTTTTAAGTGATATGAATGTATGGTTCTAAGAGTGTGGATTAACTCAGCATAAGTGAATACACCAGTGTAGTGCACAGTTGGGATGTTGGCAAGCATATTTTGAAAGAACTACGGATAAAAAGCTAAATCCTGCTACTGCACAGACACTATCTTACACAAAGGACAAAAATAATGTATTTTTTTTAACAGCTTCTAAGTGATTTATGATCTAAATTGTCATTCTTTTAATAGGATTTTTATTATTTGTAGACATTCAGGTCCTCAGACCCCCTGTGAAATCCAGGAATTATTTTAAGCTCTGAAATATATCTGATTTGAAACATGCTAAGTAGGTACTTACCACTAATTCAAGATCTATTGATTATTAGTGAATGTGTGTGCATGTTTGCTGCAGAAATAATGAAGTATATGATAACTAAAATAACTCTTTTTCCTGCAAACTACTATGATAATAATAATTAATTGATGAAATTTTAATACAGACAGAATTCCCCCAAAAAACTTTGTTTTAGAAGCACAGGGGATGTTGTTTTAGTTCTTTGTGACCTGAAAGCTGATTGTGCTGCATTGGAAAGGTAATTTACCAACAGTTAAATCTATGTTATGGTGGAGTTGAAATTGTTCTGAGTGTGGTACTAATTCCTGTTTACAGTTATGCCTATCCAAGTAGAAAAGTATTGCTCTCATACCAGTGTGTGCTAATTTCAGCAGTCCTACCACAGGATCTTAGTCTGACTGAAGTTACTTTCTTATGAAAGGTTTAGGGTTTTTACCAATTGTAAACAGTAAGAACATTCCTTATATCCAGTCTTTCATTCTCATTCAGGAGCCCGATTGATTTTTTTCCTCTGAAAAATAACATTTGAAATTTGATAAAAAGAGTAAAAATTCTGAGGTCTTTAATCATTTCTTACCATTTAATGTTAACTGATAAAACATTAAGCTTTTCTTCAGGGTTCCAAAATGCCAATAAAGATATCCTATACCAAAAGGAGTACTGCTGAAATGGGATACAACTGGCATTCTGGTCAGAGACAGTTTTCCTTGGGGGCCTTTTCATTGCTTTAACACTAATCTGTGACAAAAAGGTCTTGTCAGATTCTTATTGCATTTAAGAAGCTTTTGGTGAGATTTGTATTGATTTGGAATAAGGCAACTGACAACATTGCAATAAATTTTTACTACTTAGTACTGATCAATATGGATTTTTCCAACCTTTCTCAAGAAAATTGCTTTCTATTGCTTCAGATATGGCCAAGCTGCTCCTAAGTTAATTATATCTTGTGCAACAGGTCACATACTTTATCCAGTTCTAGTCTCTGACATGAAACAATTTGTAACATTCTAGGAAAATTTTTATGTCTACAACTAAAAAACCTGAAAACCTGCTGCCCTAAGAGGACTATGTTAGTAGCAGTCTCTCTCATTAATTGAACTGTGAGTGCCAGCTAAAATGCTGCTGCTGTATCAGAAAGTAAAAATTTCTACCACTACAAACCTAATCAAGTGTGGTTTGCTTCTTGGCAAACAGTAATGTGAAGAACTCTTCCCAGATAAATAGCTACAGCACGTGTCATAATGAAGCATAAGCTTTCTCTTTGTGAGCAAGTAGTGTGGATCTGGAAGAATGGATGTCCCACACAGAGTGAAAACTTCTGTGTTGAGGATCTGACACCTCTAGTATCTAGGACCTGATGCTTCAAAGGACTCACTTTGATCTGGTGCTGTACATCTGACACCTATTCAAGGATGGCAACTATTTGTAGTGCATCTTTCACGTTAGTTTTATCACAAAGGAGGACCACTCGTACTCATCAATTCAAAATGAAGAAGAGGCATTTGGTATGAGGATGAGATACCTTCCAAAAGTCACTTTTTGATCCATATAAAAATGCTGCTGGAAGACATCTATGTAGGCTAAAAATCAGCTTATTCAGAAGCTACTCAGATGCTAATGGACCAAGGGAAGTAGGGATTTGCATGGTAAGTCAAAGTGCTTCAGATGGTTGTTAATGCACACATACATGCAGTTTAGGTATCACTGAGGTGTCAACATATAACATAATGTAGTCTCATTCCTATAAATCCTCCTAAATGACAAGCAACTTCTCCTTTAAGATATGTACCATAAAACTCTAAAATCCAAAGAACAAAATTTAAATGCTTTGGTTTGGATAATCAGTGACCTCATCCCTCCATGTTCCTTTTTTGAGCTACGTGCCTCACAAAACTGACAAAACTGAGCTGTCCAATTAGAAAAAAAAAAAAAAAAATGAAGGATCCTCATTGGGTATTTTTCTTCATTAATTCTATTTAAAATACAATTAAGTTCTTTAGGGAAAAAATGAAGAAGAAGAAATATGCAACCAAATTAGAAACTACTAGCAGAAGCATGTATGAAAAATTTATCCAGTATAGCAAAATAAATATAACTTCTCCTTAAGCATGAAGAAATTAGGAAAAAATGACAAAGTACTACAGAGCTTTGATATGCTCAGTAGGAATTGCCAGCAAGCTCTCCCTGACTCATGAGGGAAATTTAGGCAGACAAGTGTTTTTAGAAAAGCATAGGATAGCCTAGTCATATTCAGCATTTTAGCAGAACTCATGATGAATTAATCGATTAATGGGAAACATAATTCTTTTATTTGCCCTTCCTCAGACACCTGTTACTATGTGTGAATATATTGATTTTAGAGGCTAAAATGAGCTTCTTGCCTTGGCATCCAAAAAATGTCTGATCAAAGAACTCAGACAACGCCTGAATTAATCTGTCAATTCATCTTTAGAAAAAAAAAATCGTTTCTTTAGAAAATAGTATTTTACTTGAACACGTTTTTTAAATGTCTCCATTGTATGGGAAATATCTGTAAAACATACATTTTAATTTTAATGTTAATATAACAGTGAATTTAGTACCTATAGTTGTGTTCACTATGCAGATATCCATATTCTGACATATCCAGTTACATCTAATATTATCATTTTAACTCAGATTGAAAGTGTGCCCTCAAGCCTCACTTTCTCATCAGACATATGTGGATGCTTGCTTTGGCATGAACAGAACCTAGTTGTGACACAAAATCGGTTATTTAAATTACTTTTGTTAATTTTAGGTAATCACTCTGGCATTAGGGGTAGGTGTGTCTCAAACTACAGCTTAATAACTTTTAAAGTGACTAACCCTTGTGAAGTAGAGTATGGCATTGCCATGAAGACCTCTTTTCTTGTTAACCTGGTAGTGGAGAAGTTACTTCAATAAGGCTGAAAACAAACGTTGCCAGTTCCTGATCTGTGAGTCTTCATCTTTAAATCGTCTGACTGGGTAACACTTGTAACACTATCTTCAGAAATTTGATTTATCAAATTTTATAATATCATAGACCTGTAGTGAGCAAAATTAGTTACCATCCCAAAGATATATATGTAAGCCTATATTTCTTCATATAAGTTGTTAAATAACTCTCTAAGACTCTAATCATAATGAAATGAAATTATATTAATAGTCTGCCATTTACCCACAGGCAAATCATAATGATACCCCCACTAATTAAACCAAGACTTCATTAAAGTGTTTCTCATTATAATTTGCAATATTTTATGATAATTATCTGTCTTTTATATAACAAATTAAATTAATGTTTTTAATAACACCTTTAACCTTAGCTTAGGTAATTTTGAATGACAATGTAATGAGTACACTTAAATGCATATTTTAATTGCCCATCACATTAATTATTTTATAATGAAATAATTTGGGTAACTTATTCTCATTATTTGTTTTCTTTGCACTGCAATTAAACACTCGATATGCTTCATGAGGCAATGTTAGCACAGGCTTAAATTAGTTCAGCTGCATTAGTATATTTATAAAATATCAACAGAAGGATTTTTCAAGTGACATTTAAAATTTCTTTTCCTTTTATGCTGTTCTGATTGAATTACATTATGCTATTGAAGCAAAAGAAAGGTTGAGTTCCACTTTTCCATCAGATAATAAACAATGACAATCTCAGGAAAATAGTATCACTGCCACAGATTAATAATAACATTAAAAAACAATAGACTTGAGCAAAAGAGAGTAAGCATTCAATGATTTAGATCTAAATCATCTACTTTACAGACACCTGGTATCATTGAGGTTTTCCCAGTCAGACATGATTTTAAGATGAAAGGTCACAGGTCAGAAACTGGCAAAGTCTGACTATGCAGTTCGCTTTCAGGTTCATTGAAGTAACTTCCCCATTGTCCCCTTATCTGAGCACAGTGTCTTATCAACCTGTACAGTATTGAGCTTAACACTGTCTTTATTAATCAGCTGAGAGTGTAAACTTCCTTTATTGCACCTAATAAGAAATCTATTAGGTAATAGACAAAGGAGAAAAAATGCATTTTGTATCATAATGTTTACATCTTCTGCATACAAAGAAGAGTTCTAAGAATAAAAGTTTAAGAATGTAAATAAAAGACTAAAATAAATTATTTTCTTCTTGACAACACAACAGCTGTCACATTGGCAGAAATAGAATAATGCTAACAGGATGACAGCTGCAAAATTATACAAGAAGAGTAGAGAACCAGATAATACAAGCAAGATCTAGGTAGTTTCCTTGAAATGTGCATAAAACAGAATAATAATAATAGTTAAAAAATCTACTTATCAAAGGGTGATTTCACTTTTTGTGTCCCCAGATGAGTTGCTTAAAATAGCAGAACTTGTATTAAACTAATACTCACTTTCAGAGTGCAATGCTACATATTCCTTACCTAAACTGTCACAGAGATAAACCGAATTTTTGAAATTTTCAATTAGTTTTATTTTTTATTATTTGTCTGATATATTAATTTAAAAACTGAATTTAAACAGATTACCATATACATGGTTATATGCACTGGCAAACTTTTTTGTTTGGTTGGTTTTGTCCTACATGTACAGTAAGCTCTGCAGTCTTCAGGCAACTGATCATCTCTAATCTGTTGTGACATCTAATAGAAAAGCCAAATAAAGATATGCAACTTGGGAGATGAGGTCATGTTCACAGTGTGGAAAAGGCAAAAACAATACTAGACTTCAGAGGTGGAAAGAGAAGAAGACTTTGACACAGAAACTAATCCAAGAAGGAAATGCTCATTTGTGAAAAATTATATATTATTAATGAGCATCATGAGATAAGAAATTACTAATTTGCCATATAATGTTATATACACAGCAAGCCTATTTTATGCTGCCCTGTAAATCTCACTTTCTGAAAGGTCAGTGGCAAAATTCCTGTATAACATTATTTGAAGTAGGGGATTAGAAACATCCTCCAAGCTATAAATTATACTGCTCTTGCATTCTGTTACAGGAAGATCTGCTCCACCTCAATTTTTTTTCCCCCTCTGATTACAACTTCAGCTTGGCAGTCATGTATAAGTTTAGGAATACAAGTAAGTGGATAACCTCATTCAGTAACTTCCTGGATAATTTGCAAAGTTCACCCAGACAAAATGCTCTCTTACATCAGTCTTAGAGGAAGATCGATTACATTCAGGAACCACATCAGGATAAAAAGATTTAATCTAATTAACAGTTTCCTTTAATCCTAAAGCTGCTTTCTTGTGAAGATTTTATCAAAAGCTATTTTTAACTACTTAGAACAGATTCATTACTTTTAGTCTAGTAAGAGTACTTTTTTTTCAAGTTTGTAAGTTTGAAACGTAAACAAAAAAGCACAGAGGATCATTTTCCCTGTCTTTCAAGCACTTTTGAGAGGTCTCAGTATTCATGGAGCACCGTTTTCCTAGCGTAAGTTTTGCTCTAATATATGCAAAACTAACATTAGCTAGAAGTGTCTCAAACTCAAATTACATTGTTTCGTAGCACCTCTAAAAAAAAAAAAAAAAAAAAAAAGTATTACACAAATCTTTGTTTCATTACTTTAAAAATATTAATGAATCTTCAACTCCTAAAACTTCTGAGTATAGATCATTTTTCATAATTCTGGAACACGATCTCTTGTAAAATGGTTAGCATTTTTAACACTTTCACATTTTATGGGGCTTCCTCACTGAGTCTTTTCCATTGTCCAGCTCTCATTCTAGTCTGAATTGTGGCTATAATCTCAATATTTCTTTTGTTCAATCTTTCCAAACTTAGAAATACTCCCAGTAGCTATATTTGATTATCTGTATGCAAATAGGATCCATAAAACTAAGGTTGCTTAGTCCAGGTATCTTTCTACTCACACTTAAAATTCTATGTGGGAATAAAACAGATTTATTTCTTATGTTTCTTCCTTAAGACATATATTTCCTATAGGAAATATATAAATACAAACACATTTAAATGTGAAAATATAATCATTATTTTTAAATCTCCTTACATTTAAGTGCTAGTGGATCTTACTTTAAAGACAGTCATATTTTACTGTCAATTTTAATTCTCTTTATTGGCTACATATTTCCTTCTCTTGTCTTCCTGACCATGCCTCCATCAAGTACACAAACTGAGGAAACCTCGAAATATATTAATGACATTTTTATGGCCTCTTGGATAGAGGCCCAACAGCCTTCTGGACTTCATTAGGGGCAGCACTGACAGCAGGTCAAGGGGCTTCATCTTTCTCTGCTCAGCACTGGTGAAACATACTGGGTCCAGTGCTAGACTCAACAGCACAAGAGAGACAGGCACATACTGGAGTGAGTCCAGACAAGGGCCCCAAAGATGAGTAAGGGACTGGAGCATCTGTCTTTCAAGGAGAGGCAGAAAGAAGTAGGACTGTCCAGGGTGGAGATGAGAAAGCTCAGGGCATTTATGTGTGTATAAATACCTGATGGAGGGAATAAAGAAGAGGGAGCCAGGATCTTCTCAGTGGTGACTAATGACAGCATGACAGGCAATGGGCACAAATTGGAATAGAAGAAACCTGACAAACACAAGAAAACACTTTTCTGTTCTGAGAGTGGTTGAGCACTAGAATAGGTTGTCCAGACACATTGTGGGGTCTCCATCTGTAGAGCTATTCAAAACCCAGCTGGATACAACCTTGAGCAGTCTGCTCTGGCAGACCCTGCTCGAGCAGGACTTGATCATCTCCAGAGGCACCTTCAAAAATCAGCTATTCTGTGATTTTGTAATTGCTGCAAAATGAGGGAGGGAAAAAAAAAAAAAAAAGTTTTCTTTCTATTTAATTTTACAACAGAAATACAGGAGTAGTCACAGCTACGTTGAGACTTAAAAGTCTCAAGCTAATATATATGCTTGAAAGAACTGCATTTTGATCTCAGTATTGTTTACCATTGCAATAGATTCTGAAGGCTATTTTCATTTAATTTTAAAGTGAGATTCTGCAGCGGAATCATATGTACAAATCATCTGTCATCAAAATTCCACCTCATCTTTAAAACCAGAATATTCTCTGATGCTATTTCCCCAGAGTTCACCATACTGAATGCTTTCTATTGAGATGCCCTGGTCAAACTGAGAAATATGAAGGAAGGAACACCTGTATATTCTAATTCTATGCATCATTCAAATTTGTTAATTTATTAAAATGTATATGAAAGTGATGAATGGTTATATGAGGAGGTTTCATTAGGTGCTATGAATTTCCAGAAATCCTCTCTGTATTCAAAATAACTGTATATTCTATTCACAGTCAGAAAAAAAATCACAATGAGTACAAAAAGCAGATGCACCATCACCTTTGCTAGTTTTCTAGTCTAAAAATTCCTTAGGCATACTACATTTTTCACAAAGCAAATAGTTTTATTAATAACAGTAATCTTCTATTACTAGTTCAAGAGATCCAATTTAATGCACTTATTATTTCTGACAGCAAGACTTTTCAGCAGCAACCCCATCCACGGAAAATGACTAGCCATGCCACATGTAAGAAAGAATTGTCATTAGAAGTGTCCTTTAAAAAAAGAAAAAAAAAAGCAAAAAGCAAAAAAAAAAAGCCTGCCTTTCATTCCCAATAACTAAGTTAAATATAGCAATTAACTTGTTATTTGGCAGATCTGCAATCATCATCATCTTTTCCAAATAGGTAAACTCATCACTGTGTATTTTAAGGTTCAAGATTAATGTATTCCAAGAACACACTGAAGAATAAAGGTACTTCATGGCTGTCTGATTTTAGGCATCCTCCCATCATCCTAAAGTGTAATCCCCTGGAGTGATTATGCGTGAATAATTTAGAAAATGCACAATGCCTGAGGTTTATAGACATAATGTAATCCACTGTTTGTTCAGTGGCATGTCCATAGCACTCCAGATAGACTGTAATGATCTTGCTGAGGATGCAGTAGAGAGTTCATTTGTATATGGACCAATTTTTTTACCCAAGAGCTCTGTCTTCATAAAAACAAGCACTGCACTATAATGATTATCGAACTTCTTTCATGCATTAAAAAAAAAAAAAAAAAAAAAGTAATATCACCACAATGTAAGATAATAAAAAAAAAAAACCAAACAGGAAATGTAAAACAGAAACTGAAAAAATCCACCACAAATAATAAAACAGATTAAATCCAATTTGCTTTGTCTATCACACTTAGAGGCTTAAACGCCATTGTCTTCTAGAAATAGTGTTCAAGTGCTCAGGTCTCTTTTGAAAGTGATATATGAACTCCTATGTCACATAGGTGACATCTTATCTATTTATTATCCTTCATTCTGAACTCAACTTTGCAAAATGATCTGGTATTATCACTCTATCACTAGAAATAGAGCATTTATTTTCCTTTCTCCCTTAGACTCCTCTGTTTGTAGAACCACGTCTCCTTCCATATAAAAGATATTTCCTTCAGAAATGTCACAGAGGTTTTAATCTCTACAGGTGCCTGAAACAATAAATTTAATCTCAGTTGTTTATAGATCTGTGGAAAATCAACATAATAGGGGGCAGCACAGTCAAAAAGGAAACCTATGCTTGTGAGGCTAAAATCTAGAATATTTATGAAGACTGATATTTTAACAGCTGTATTAAATGTCTACATCAAAATTTTTTCATGTAAAATATTTTAGGTTTTGTTACAAAAAGTCTGTTGCCAAGACTCTCTGAAGAGCAAAGTCCTATATCAAAAATGTTTACAGATGTTTGATTGTAATATAATATCATAGGTGTGGACTACTTACTTATCTTTGGTTTGCCTACTATAAACTTTTTGAAAAGAAGACAAGATATTAACAAGTTGTTTGGTGTTAACTTTGCATAATTATTTTGGAATTTGATTTATTATTGAAGCTCCATTACAACATGCTTATATTGATTTGTTCAGTATTGCTGCTTACTTATTGCATTTGACTTAATAAAACTTTAATAATGTTAATAAAGGCTAATACATTTAGAGATGTTCCCAAGGTGCTATTTACATGTTAACAATGTGATATTGACTGCTCTGGTTTATTATTATATAGGGAGTATATATTTATCACAGTAAAACACACTATATCAAAAGGATTGTTTGTCAGAACAGAATCAAGTGAACGACACATCTGGTCTTTCTTTTTTACACTGTGTAGTGCCTTCTGAAATTGCTTTTAACTCAGGAGTTGGTAAAGTGGCCCTATGGAAAGGATAGATACTATTTTTGATGCCTTCTTTGGGACCTGTTATCTAAGTAGAATCTATATGTAACAAAGGTATTATTTGACTTAAAATACTTCATGTTAGCATTACTGTAGTGACTTGCATTTCAGTAGACACTGGGGCACATTGTCTACTGTTCTACTTGTTTCCTCTGAATTAGAAGGTTTACATCTTATGATACTGCAGAAGTCATTTATCAAGACGCTGTAACTATTATTGTATTTTGTGTAATTTCATCCAGTGAAAAAAAGACAGTAATATTACTACAAGCGGGGGGCGGGGGGGGAAGGGAAGGAAAACCATTACATTTATGGGAATATACCATCATAGTTCAATAACATGTACCTCTTAGCTGTAAAGCTTTGTATTTAACTTCTACGTCTGCCATTTTACCATTTTAATATTTTATATTTATTCAATAAGTGTAAAAGTCAAGAGTGACTAAATTATATGGACAAAGATGCTCCTTCTGGAAAACAAAAAATTATACGCTTTACTAAATACATCTTTGAATGTTCTAGTTCCTCATCCCTAATTTTCAAATGTATCATTTCTAATGTATCAAAAATATTAGTAAAGTTTATTTCAAATAAAGTTTGGGGTTTTTTTTTCCTGTTTTCTTCATCTGTCTAACCAAAGAGATAACACATTCCTTTTTGTCATTCATATCCATTTAGTTTTTTCTTCCTTGAATGGCCTTAAGCCATACTCTATCAAAAAAGATAATTTTTGAATTGTCATCAGCTCATTTCCTTTCTCTTTTGTTAAGAGATTTTAATCAATACATGCAATTCCTCATGTAACAATGGCACTTGTAGTAATAAAGGGAACCTAATGCTGGATTATCAATTTTTCTTTAGAATCTGACTAGGGAGAAATAATGCCAGCCAATAATGTTTGCTGCTGAATGTTTTATTAACATTGTGTACTATCATTCTGCTCAGTAAGGCCACCAAGTTCCATCCACCACACAGCAACACAAAGAGATAAAAAAAATCTATTCCCCAACCTCAGAGTAAACTCCTAACCCCCACAATAGCTCCTAATAGCTGCCAACAGTCCAAAGAGGCAGAGACACAAGATGGGGGGCTTTCATCAATGTCTCCTCTATAGCAACAAGGAGGATGGAGGATGTTAAACGTTGGTCCTACACCATTAAGTAATCTGCAGGTCAAAACAACAATTTTCCCTCACTTTGACATGCCAGTTGAAAGACTGTTTTTTCTCCACTCCTCCCCAGCCCCTCAAAGAACACATGGAAGAGGACAGAGCTTCAGGGATTCACCCCAGTCTATAATTTCTCAGTGAAATTAACAAAAAGTTCAGACCCAAAGCTGGCATTCTTGCTCTGGAGAGTAGAGAGTTGCAGATGAATGCCCATGTGCAGAACTGGTTGGATTTGCTGTTGCTCTTTTAGCATCCTACTCTCTTTGACAGGAAGCTGTGACCCCCAAAATCAAACCCAATGAACTGTCACAACTTTATAAAGAAAGCATATACAAAATATTAACAATGTCTTAGAGAATATTTTCAACCCTTCTGATAAAGTCCACCCAGCTGCAGCTCTAAGAGGACTGGATAGAAAATATATTTGAAGACTGAAGCTGTGCATTCCATCCATTAAGTTACAGTTCCTTAGAAGTGTTCAACAAAAATCATTTTTCAAAAAGTATGGATAATGGTACTTTTGAGCATGGATTTATGAAAATGTGTTGATCCTTCCCTTATGAAATGTTTGCCCAAGAAAGCTTATTAAAGATCATGTGACAACACTTCAATTATTCTCTGATGAAAAGTAAATTAAAGTTCAGAAAGCTAATTGTCCTATTGTTTGGGTTAACTTTTCAAAACATCTGTTACGTTCTAAATATGAAAACTTGGATCCAATTCAGTTTACACCTTCTGGACCTTGAATTACAAAGCAGTCAGACTCTAGCTTCCCTCAAAGGTCAGCTTGCCACTCTGATTTTTCAAACAATGCAAAAGAGTACAGCACACTTCTGAAAGACATAATTTAAAAAGTAAACAAACAAACAAAAACTCCAGCCCAAATAAAAAGAACCCTTTGATTGATATCAGGTAGGAACAATTCTTGAATATTTTGCCTTTCTACGTAAAATTTACAGAACCAGCAATTTATTGTGGACACATTTTTTTCTTGCATCTTTTCTAAGCTGCCTTATTTGTATGTTACAGTAGCAGACAGATATCTCTTAACAAGTGTCACCCCATCACTCACAGAGGAGAAAAACCCTGATAAACATTTCTTGAAGTTTTGTTATCGCAAAGGTAGAAAATACTAATCCATTAGCTGTAATGTGATCTGAGCAGCACACAGTCTGATAATGCTTTGTGTGTTTCTGGTAAGATCTATGAATGACTGCAACACTTTACTGTGTTTGCTTAGATGTACACATGGACACACTACCTCACAAACATACAGAACTGTAATTGGAAAATCTATACATGACAGCAGCAACCCTTTTTTCCCCTACGAGGTTTTCAGTGATACTTTAAATTTGTTTAGATAAAGATTAATGAAATGTTTAAATTTCACAGTAAGAATGAAACTTAAATCAATTTCAACAGATGTGCAGTAATTATTACAACCATGAGGAGTTCTAAAATGAGCACTTATCATTCTGCACACCTACACAACTTCTTTCTTTGTACAACACATTTTATTAAATCCTTGATTCAACCTTCTGATCTTTAGTGTTATAAATCTCTGAGGAAGCTACAGAAGAAACTTGACCAGAAATTTAATTAGCCAAGATGTTTAAACACAAAACACAGTAACGAAGTTCAGAATTTGTAACAGCTTCAAACTTAAAACACAGAGTTCAACAAAGATTCATTCTTTGTTTTCATTGCTTTTGACAGAAAGCTAGCTTTTTTTTGTTGTAATTTTATTCAATGATAACATAATTAATAGTATTTTAAAAATCAAAACAAAGAACTAACAACATCAACAAAAAAACACACCACAAACCTCATCTCAAAGTCAACAAAACATGAAGCTGTTAAAAAGGAGAATTAAACATAGATCAGTCTGCAGAGGACCCAGGCCAATCTATAACTTATAGAGGGAGCAAATTATCTGTAAACACACACACACACACACACACACACACACACACACACACTACTTCCAACTCTAGTGAATTACTTAGTGATTTCTTGCCGTCCTACCTCTTCAGAAACTTTGTTTTCATTTTCACAGTGTGACTATTATTTCTCACAGTTCAACGAATGTGCTAAAATCTGGGCTCAAGTTCTGAGATGCTAGCCCCTGACTCACAAAGATGATGTAAAAACCCTGTCCTCTGGTCTGTCCTCTGCAGGAATGGGAGGGGTCTTTCCCATCCAGGGTTCATCCACCCCCAGAGCCCCACAAGGTTGCCTGCAGTGCAAACACCCTGCCTTCCCTAGGGACCCCAGCACCTGGCTGCTGCACAGTGAGAAGGCTTGGAGAGGAAAAAGAGTTTGGGTCAACAGAGCAACAGATACAAAAAGGACTATGTTACCATAACCTCTCTTAAATCCCACAGTGCAGGTTTGTTTGTTGTTTTTTTAAAGGTGTGGGAAGCAAGAACTGATGAGCATTGTATTTACCATTTTTAGCATTCCCTTCCCCACCATGAAGAAACAGAATTTTATAATATGCTGTTTCATGAAATATTTTCTTGAGGATGTGTGTGCATGTATGTTTGGAGTGGTGACAGAAATAAAAGGAGAAGGAAAAAAAAAAAAAAAAAAAGGAAAAAAAATTAGTTCATGAAAATAGAAACAGAGGGTGATATAAAACCAGAATCTTTGACACACTTATACTAGACCCCATGCAGCTCTGTAATAGCAATTGTCTCTATTTCTGATTGTTCCCCTTTCCCTTGGTACTCAATCTGAAAGTCCAATTTGCCAGAATAATGTATCTGGTGTGAGAGACAATTTCTATGACTGAAGTAACCGTTTCTTAGCAACAAGAAATACTCTAGGAACAGGTTTCATTTTCCCTCATACCCACTGAGATACAGAATAATTGTCAAGATAATTGTAACATGTTTGTGATGACTTATGTAGTTTTTATATAATTATTTCTAGAATTACTCAATAAAATGAAAGGAATAATTGACCACAGCAACCAGGATCCACACTCCATTTATAGCCACTAGAAATCAGAATGAAAACAGTTACAGTTGGCTAGTGTTACAGATTTCAATCCCAGTAAACACTATTTTTTATTTGTATCACTACAATAGTGAGAGAACTTTGACATCTCCTTGACCCCTCATCCCGAGGTCACAATGCTGTGGTAGCAGGCACTGCACACAGACATGCAGCAGGACAGCATGCCACCTGAAAACCTGCCTATAGAAATACAGCAGCCATACAAAGCACAGGAAGAGTGTTGTCATCAATTTACAGAGGGGGAAAACGAGTAAAGAGAGCTGAGGGACCAGGAATCATGAGCTGTCTGACACAAATTTAACAGGTGGCTTAGGAAGCTTCATAGTCCCAGTTCTTACTGTTGAAGACAACCCATAATAAATTCCTCAGTCACATATTACAGGCAGTCATGCAGATGAGCATACCCTCTACACCAGCTGTGACACCAGGATGCTCTAAGATGGTTTTAGCCAAGGCTGCTACCCCCTCCTTTGCTCTGATGTTCCCTTCCCCATCCCTTGCAACCAGGTGGCCATGTGGTAAAACTGGTTCAAGGAACTCATCTAGGAAATTACGAGAGCAAATACATTGTCAAGTTGGCAAGATGAATTCACTGCGTAAATACTGACACAGAGGTGAGACTGGAATGTCTCATAAGAAGGGAAGGAGAAGACAAGCAGGTACACTCATTTGCAGCCTGGTTTCGTAGCTTAAGCTGGTTATGAAGCTGTACTCTACGAGGAGATCTTGTACCCTTGATTGCTGCAATCCCTACCTCTTTGGTGCTGATCTACCACATCAGCAGTTGAGAACCCTTTTAAATAAAATCATTTCAGGTGACAGAGTGGCTAGCACTTCTATATTCCCAATTGCCATACAGTTTTTCAACACTAAAGCCAGTATAAAAAGAATGTGTATTAATTATAATTAAAGTATATTTCCTGAGTTTCTACCCATGAAAAAAAAAAAAAGACACAAGATGCAAATATGGAAAAATCTCATGAGCAAAGACAAAACATTTACAACACACATCAGCCACCATTAGTAGTAGCCATCATGAAGTTGCCATTAATAGATGATAAAAAAGTGTGTTTCCTACAGTGAAAACAATAAATATATGTATTGCATTACTATACTAACCTACAGTTATGAAGAGTTGTTAAGAGCCAGGAGATTTCCCTACAGAAAGGTGTTTTCCTGTCAGAGCCCATAGAGTCAGATGTCCTTACTGTGATGGGAATTTTTCCTGGTATCAGTGTTTGCTTTTTTTTGGTCAGTGCAAACCTCCAATATTAAACTATCATAAGGAATGGTCACTCTCAGTCTACAAGATATTTACTTTTTTGTGTGAATATGACAGTCCTCACACTGTCCATGGAAGACAAAACCCTCTGACAATGACATTGCATCAATATTATTTACTTAAAGAAAATTACATTGCTTTCACATTTCCCCCATTTTCACCACCTTCTGCCTTCCAAACATTTCTATAATTATTGGATCCTGAAACAGTGTGTTACTGCATTACAGTTTCTCTCTAGTTTGTGTACCAAAATGGCCCTGGGCTCTAGTCTCCCAGGTAGCCGTAATATCTTTTTGTAAACCTTCCATGAATGATTATGGTAAATCTTGCTTGCAGCAGTTTCTGTTCCCTCTAGCATTTTTTCCACCCACCTGCCTATGCTCTGGCGTTTTTTTGTTTGGTGGGTTTTTTTCTGATTTTCAATTCCCTCTTTTACCCTAGACCCTACAGCCTAACAGGCTACTGTAATACGCTTTTCTCCTGCTATGTCAGTGAAACAATATGATTTTCAAAGCTCCCAAGATTAGTAATTTTTCTGCTGAAAACATCAGCACTAAGCATGCACAAAAATCAAAATCACATTTGTAAAATTATTTTGGAAACATATTAGGTGCTGCTATTCATCTGAATTGCACTTTAAAAATGCGACTATTGTTCTTCCTTTCATTGAACTCTAATAACAAAGCCAGCAGCAAAAATGCTGGAGAAAAATAGATGCCCAAGTTAAGATCAGCTTTAGAAACATTTCAAGTCATTTACTAGGTTAACAGCATTTAT
>JAOEGS010010326.1:0-17734 GCA_025447755.1 Corythornis vintsioides
GGGGGTTGGACTAGATGATCTTCTAGGTCCCTTCCAACCCCTAATATCTATGAATCTATGAATCTATGAATCATTGTGGATTTTAATGTGTCCTTGAGAAATCTGTCACTCATTCCATATTTATCAGAAGACCATAACAGCTACAATTAGCATACTCAAAACCAGTTTACAGCCTTGGAGATGTACCTGCCCTATATCTAATAATTTACCACTTTTCACTGATGCCACAACCACCATTCATTAACAACTGTCCCTTTCCCAACCCTGTAGATCAGCAAGAAGTGACAGATACAACAGATCAGTCAGAGGCACTGCTCTAACTGCCAACAAATCCTTTGGCTGATTCAACCATTTCATAATCATCTCACATTTCAGTGCACCACATCTCAGCCAAAAAAGCCTTCTTATCTGTGTCTGTCCCTACCACAAAAGAGCAACATCTGAAGACCTGGAACTATAATGCTGTTATCAACAGTGATAGAGAAAGCAGCCAAATTCATACTTCTGTGCTAATAGCTACGCTCTGCAAAGAAACAAAAGGCAGTTTTGGAGGATGCTAAGTGACATAGCCCTCAAAATAGATGGAGATTCTATTTCTTCTGCTGCTGGGGGAAGGGTATGAACGGAAATCTGCAATCAAATGTACACATCCCTTCTTGCAGCTCTCAAAGGTCTCCAGACATATCAATAAACTGTCAATTCCCTAAAAATCTAGACAGGGTTTAAAAGCTGCATGAACTCTCAACAGTATCCATTTGCAAGGTGTTTCTGATGTTGTTTTGTCACAGCTTCCTTTTAGTAATAGGATTTAAAGAACAGATGAAAAGCTTTGTATTTGAAGATAATTTTTTTTACAGAAAGATCTACTAATTCCTTCCCTCAGTTTAAATCCTCTCCTAAGCAGCATTGCTTACTCCAAGGAAAACTACATGGCTTCCTCAGTGGATTTTATAGCAGCACATTCAAGTTTTAGGTTGTCACCTGATCAGCTCTGAATCCAGCCAGAATGTTTGCATCTATTCATGAATAACTATTAAAAAAAAACCCACAAACCAACCAAACTAACAAACAAACAAAACCAACAAAAACCAAGTCTGAGGAATATTAGTGAATTTTGCCTCACAAAAATCACTTTTTAACAGGTCCATGTTGTGAAGGAGACAATAAAGTGAAACACAGTGCATACATCAATCTAAAAGACTGTAGGGCCTTGGTTTAATCCTCATTGTAAAGCACTGCCTTCCTTCTGAAATTCCTCACCACTCCTCCTAGAGCTGCAGTCCCAGCACTGCTGCTTTCTGTGGCCAGATGAGCCACAAGCTGCACATAGATACAGAGCAGTTTCTTTGCTGCTTTGTGACTTCTGCCTAAAGGAACGTGACTTCAGTATTCCAGGGTCTTGTGGCCATCAGGGCATTTTATGCTGCTCAATTTATCCTGCTCACCTTAGAGAAGGGGCACTTGCCACTCATAGGAATCTTGCTGTATTGGAAGAAGAAATTAAATGTGTGAATTGAGTGCTCTATTTCTCCTTAGCTGGTAAATACACGATTGAACCTAAGAAACACTTCTCTAGGGTAAAATCATCCTCTGCTGCTAGTTGTTTTTTTTCCTTTAATCCACAGGGTTTCTTTTCCCCTCTCTCAGGTATTTGAGAGAAGCTTCAGTGAGCACAGCTACCAGTATTCCAATTTATTCAGCAGCAACCCCTGTGGGCTGCTAACAGCAGACTGTGATTCTGCTTGGATTACAAGGTGTAGGTAAATAATTCCATCCTTAATCTATCACTGTGGATGCTGCTAAGAGAACAACTTTCACCTGTGAGGAAAAGATTGAGAGGGGGGGGGGGGGGGGGGGGGGGAAGCGGGGGGCAAAAAGAGAGCAGAAATAGAGAGGACACAAGGCCATTAAGAGTGCTATATGCAAGTGCACACTGAGGAAGAATAGAAAATGAGGGAACTGGATGAAAGAGCAGGCTGCTAATAGAAAGGCAGCAAACAGAAAGGAGATAGCCAGAGTCTAAGCAGAATTTTTCAATAGCTATGAAAATCTCAGTTCCAACATAATTATGCCTTCTATTACACTGATCCCAGTGTAAAATGGTAGGGATGTTTGCAACCTAAGTAAATGTTGATGGATACTACTACATTACAGCCACAATCAATAAATCTCAAGTACATCATAATGGAGCCTCAAAGCCTTTCCATACAGACCTGTCAGTAAACTGGGACAATATTACAAATAGACAACAAAGGATAATGCAAACACTGCAAAAATGGAACAACAGAGAGATGAGTGAATTTCTTAGAGGATGGAAGGCAGAAAAAGATGAAAAAAGAGGTAAGCTATTTAGACATAAGTGATGGAGAACATCAATAACCACACACCTGTTTTATGTGATGGAGGACTTAGGAAAACACCAAAAGCAATAATGAGACTGGTAATTAATTTTTCTTTTCCTTTTTAAAGGAACCCTTGATAGTAGCTTCACTACGTAAGTCTTCACCTCCAATTAAAGTCTCTTCCCACTCTGGTTAGAAAAGTCACTTTCATATTTTTATCACAGAAACAAAGTTTTTAATGTGTACATAAGACTCCTTTGATTTTGCTATAGGTACCTATTATGATGTTATTTGCTTGCCTGGCTAGATGTTTGGCAGATGTCACATAGTCCCAGAAATGTAAAATGGGTCAGTCATACTAGAAAAGACCTAAAAAAAATTTTTTTTTTTAAATAAATCTGACTTCTAAGTAGGCACTAGCTGGAATTTAAAATAAAACTTTGAAAAATTTATTTTCAACCAGTTCCACTCTTGGAATGTTTGAGTTTGTAATGCAAGCACATTGTTGATCTTTCTCTTCTTCCCAAGCTTACTCACTGCTTTTCAAAGTAAACAGATCCTGCACTCCACAGTAAACACCCTGAAGCGTAGCCCAGCAAAGTTTATACCCTGAAAAAGTATTGTTAGTAATGATATGCTCTCTACCAGCATCTTTCGGTGATTGAAGAAGGGGAAAAAAACCAGAAAGTTTCAGTCAGCTTCTTGAGTTCTAACCCAAACACTTAAAAAACTTGAGACTGTTGAAGGACTGGTTTAAAGATTAAAAACAGGGCCTAAAATAGCTTATCAAGGGAGATCTTAATATTTGAAAAGTAAGGAAACCGAATAATTAAAGGAACAAACGTCCTGCAGAGTGAAAGACTATAAAGAGAAAAAAAAAAAAGAAAATTCTGAGATACTACAAAGAAAACAACGAAGTAATTGGTGAGAAAGAAGAGCTGTCTTAGGGAGAACATCAAGAGAGCCAAAAGCAAGAAGTACAAACTGGATGAATTACACATCCAGTGGTGACCAGGTTGAGAAGAAGCGCTGCTCAGCTTCCACACAGGACACACAGGCTTCCTCAAGAGGCCATTTCGCATATGCGGGCACAAGCGGCGCTGTGAAATTCATGAGACCTCTGGCCCTAGCAGAGCACAAAACCGGGCATAGCCTCGACTGCCCCTACGGTCTGAGCACAGCTCTGGGCTCCAAGAGAGACCTAAATCCCAGCGCTCCCGTGGCCGGTGACGGGACACAGCCTTGTGTCCTCCACACACCGCCCTGCAGCCCCCGTGTGGCGGGCCCCGCTCCTCAGCCTGCGCGAGGGCCACCGGCCCGCCGCCCCGAACGGCCCCCGCGCACCCGCGGCGCGGGCGGAGAGAATTGCGCGTTCCCGCGCCCGGCAGGCGGGGCGAGCGGCGGCCCCGCACACGCGCACGGCAGCAACTAGGGTTGAAGCGGGGGCGGTTCCCGGCGGCAGGGCACGTTGCGTGCGCTCCGAGGCGATAACGGGCGTATCTCGCCTTCGCTTGCGTGTTGCCTCCTCGGTGCTGCCCTAACCCCGGCGCGTAGCTCGTTGCCCGTGACTTTACGACCATCTGCCCCGTACTCGCAGGGTCAATTCCGGCTCCGCGGTACGGCCCCGTGTTCCATCCAATAACAAACCGGCTGCAGGAAACGCACTCAGTTGCTGGGTAGAAACCGTCCCCGTAACGCCCCCACAAGGGGCTCGGGTTTGAATGACACCGGACGCTCGGTGGGCGGGAGAAGACAAGAGAACCAATAACCACTCTGCGTAGCATCGATAAGCAGAGCTCCCAGCCAGCCGCGACCTGGCGGAGGAGGGACTGTGGGTTGGTTGCTAGGGCCGCGCTGTTGCTAGGGCCGGTGCCGAGCAGTGGCGGCGGCTGCCCTCGCAGCCTTCCCCGGGCCGGGCCGATGGTGAAGCTCGCTGCCAAGTGCCTGCTGGCAGGTGAGTTCGGCTCGGCCGCCCCGCTGGCTCTGGGGGTCTGTAGCGGGCTCCGTGGGGTGGGGCGAGGCCAGCAGCCGGGCGGTGTTGGAATGCCCGGGCCCGCTCAGCGAGGGGGTTGCCCTGGGCAGGCCCCCCTCGGAGGTGGCTGGGGGAACTGGGGTTGTTCAGAGGCTCGGGGGAGAGACCTTGTTGCTCTTTCCAACTCGCTGAAAGGAGGCTGTAGCGAGGTGTGGGTCGGCCTCTGCTCCCGAGTAACAAGTGATAGAACAAGAAGTGCCAGGGGAGGTTCGTATTGGTCACTGGAAAAAATCTCTTCACTGAAAAGGTCAAGCCCTGGAACAGGCTGCCCAGGGAAGTGGATGGAGTCACCTGGCCTGTATTTAAGACATGCAGATGTGGTGCTGAGGGATGTGGTTTAGGGGTGACCTGGCAGTGCTGGGTTAATAGGTTGGACTCAATGATCTTAAAGGCCTTTTCCAATCTAAACAGTATTGTGGTTCTCAACCCCTCATCTTGAGGTTACCCCCGTGGAGAAGAGGTGGGAAAAGATGCAACAGGAGAAAGTGGGGGGACATCAGTGATGTAACAGCTTGTCCTTGCCACCATCTCTAAGCACGTGGAGGAAAGGAGGCTTATCACAAATAGTCAGCATGCATTCCATAAGGGGAAGTCATGCTTGACTAATCAGCCTTTTATGAACACACAAGTAGTTGGATAGATGAGGGAAGTGCAGTGGATGTGCTATTTCTTGACTTCAGCAAGGCTTTTGATACTGTCTCCCATTGGATCCTCACAGCCAAGCTTAAGAAGTGTGGATTGGGTGATTGTGCAGTGAGGTGGATTGGGAACTGACTGAAGGACAGAGGTCAGAGAGTTGTGAGTGGAGCAGAATCTGGCTGGAGGCCTGTGACTAGTGGCATCCTGGGATGCATTAAGAAGAGTGTGGCCAGCAGGTCAAGGGAGGTTCTCCCCTTCCTCTACTCTGCACTGGTGAGACCCCACCTGGAATACTGTGTCCAGTTTTGGACACCACCAACCAACAACAAAACTAACAACTCAGAAGCAGCTACCATCAACTCACACAAAACGAGGTGTGTGTTTTGGCAAATGCAAAATAATTAATCTCCCTTGTGCCTCTTGACAGTTACTGTGGACAGCGAATCTAGAATTTGAACTTAGACATCATTTCCAATTTGAAAGTTTCCAGGACCCCAAACATAGGCTTTGCTGAAGTCTTTTGAGTTTTGTTGTTTAGTGTTACCAAAGGCCAATTCCATGACCATTTTAATTTCAGAAAGGCAGCTCCAGACCTAATTAGGATTAAGCACGTAATTGGGTCACCCAAAGAAAGCCTTTTCAGTTGTGTTCAGAACATAAACAGGAAGGTCCTATCCTGTATGTAGTTCTCCTACATGCAATGGTAATATCCATGTATTATTAATAAATTGATGAAGCAGACCAGTGAAAATAACTTTTCTGTTGCAGAAGAGACTAATATAGTGAAAAAGATATGAGGTGATTAACCACAACAACCTAAAGGGAACAAGAAAATGCAATTACATAGGTAGGAGCAAAAACATCAGAGATGGAGCAGGGGACTCTTGTCTGCTGAAGGAAATGTTTATGAAGAATAGAGTGGCTCACAGTGTTGGGAGCTGGACCAAGGTCAAAGAGAACAACAGGGGGAAAAGGCTTTTATTAGCAAAAGGGAGACTATTAACTTGACAATAAAAAGCTATTCCTGTATTATCTCAAGGGTAATTTAAAGGCACACAGTAAAAGATACTGTTGTTTGAGCTTACTATGGAGACACTAGAAAAAGATTTTCAGTGTAGAAAGACAGTTGGCAGTAGCAGGCATTTTAGAGGCACTCTACAGATTCTGGCAGAGTAGCAGAAATATGGAGGGAATAAATACTGTGGGATGCAGTACTGGCAGATGAGACCAAACTAAATGAAAAAAGCAAGGAAACTTATTTTGAGAAAGTGGAGTGATGTAATTGGCTAAGAGGATGGCAAAGAATAAGAAGGAGGAAAGAACAACTGGAGCTGTCAGATTGAAGAAAAGCAACACATTAGTTAAGGATTTGCACTGGCTGATGCCTGCACAGTTTGGAGCAATGTGTGCTTCTCTATCTCATTTTACAAAGACAGATCTAATTGTCTATTGAAATACAAAATAGCTTCCACTCAGGACAGAGTGTTGTCTTCAGCACAAGCTCAAACTGATCAGGGAACAAACAAGCTGACTTACCAGATTTTCCTGTCTAAATATTATGAGCCCAACTCAGCTCAAAGTAAGCAAGCATGCTAAAAATGTTTAAACAAGAACTACATTTGGTTAATGCATCTAGGAGCAATTGGCACTACCCAAAACACCCTTCCTCCTCAATAATGTTATGTGAGCAGATAGCTTTACCAATTTCCTTCAAAACACCATCTAGGAAGCTATAGTAGGGCCAAAATGTACCCCTTTCTAGATTTATTTATTAACAACAGAACTTAAAAGACTTGTATGCCAGTTTCTTTAAGGGTAAAGCTGGACCCACTGAGGTATTTAATTCCTGGTTCCTGTCCTTTGAACTACCCAGGCTATTGAGATAGAGAAGATAAGCCCTCTGGGAACACTGAGTAAAGTCTTTGTTTTGCAAGGATTATGATCTTGTCATGGAGTGAATTCTGCAGTTCTCTGCTATTGCTTTGGAGCTGTAACAACAGGCCAAAGGAGGCAGCTGCCAGGTTTTCCCAAAGTGTTGTGCAAGCCAGACCTTGGCTCCAGAAGAGCAAAAACGAAAGCCCCTTGTTTTTCCTTCCATATAGGGATGAATCAGCAGGCTCTTTCTCTCCAGCCAAGTGACATTTGCTTCTCTGTGCCCAGGATGCAATTAATGAGCCACCAGCAGCATTGAGTCAGCAAGAGTTGCTCTCTTAGCAGGGTCAGCAAGAAGAGTTCATCGAGGAATGTTACCAGCTTAAGCATCTCTGGTATATAAACGATCTGTCTTTTCCCTAAATTCAATATATAATGAGGATTTGAATATGGGGAAATGGGTAATCTGAGGAGAGGAAATAGCCTCCTGTGCAGCCCAGTCTCCCTTACCACTTTGTGTTTTTCTCTACATAACAACTTATCTGAGAAATTTCATTGCTTACCTAAAAGCTATAGGGTAGACATGAATTTTAGAACAAACAGCAGTTCCACCCTGATCTGAGGGTCCTTTGCTGCTGTTCATACAACAGAGATCTAATGTCAGCACCAGTGTGCATAATGGCAATAATAATTCCTCACGTGGGCAATACCTTTTAGGTTGTTTTGTGCTTCTGTGACATTGCCTGCATTCAGAGTTACAGCATCCAAGCTTTTATGGTGTATTAGATTAAGAGAACTGAGGGAAAATAAGAAGCTCTTAAGATGGAACAAAAATCTTTCATGCTTCTGTTTTTTTCAGGGGATCCAGCTGTGGGGAAGAGTGCTTTAGCCCAGATGTTCCGCAGTGATGGGGCTCATTTTCAGAAGAACTACACACTGGTAGGTACACAACAGCCTCAAACTGCTATCCAGCATTTTTTCTAAGCTGCATGAGAAAAGTAAGAAGATGTAGAACAAGATAAATAATATGTTTTTAAGTTGAGGCATTCAGGGTGGGCTCTTAATAGGGTTTTCTTTCTCTTACACCCTAGATTCTGAAGAGAAGCCATTAAAAAATTTGTAAATCTTTACATTATGTGGGTGCTGGTTTTGAAACTTAATGCAGAGTAATTTAGTTAATTTAGTCATTTTCCTGCTGAACCAGTGTTCAGATGCTTTTGTGGTGTTAGCGAGCTCCCCCCTTTAGGGACTGCTCCATGAAAAAGCACTGCTGAAGGAGAAGGCTTTTAATTCCAACTATTAAATGTGCTTGTGGACAGTGTGCTTATCACTATGCAAACATGAAGATGTGCTGCATAGCCCCAAGATAATTACAATCTACAAAAACTGTTCCCAGATGAAGAGGATACAGTTTGCAGTCTTTCAATGCGAGAATCAATGGTGATGACTAATCAGAAGCAGGATAAAAATAAAAGTAAATATAAGTAAAGTAAAAAAAAAAAAAGGAAAATATGAGTGTGGAGAAAAAAAACCCTAAAATATGTTTATTCATTGAAATAAAGATGGAAACCAGAAGTTAAGGATAGAAATAGAACAAACAAACAAGCTACAAAGCAGAACAAGATAAAAGGTGGAAGAAGCACAAATAACCTCAGTCCCATATGCTGGCTGATCACATGGTTGGTGCAAAATGTTCTAAGGCATCCTTCAGAGCAGCAACGTGATAGTCAACAGAGCCTACAGATTTCAGCTAGTACTCTTAGTTGTATATAAGCAAATCCCTGGATGTTGGTTATTCTCTGTGTTTTTTCCCCCCATCAGAGCAAATATATGTGCCTTTGACATGTAGGTGGGAGTATGTTACCAGAGCTATGAGGAGTTCCCAGCAGTCTATGTTTGATGGGATTGTAATGATTACAAGAATTGCCTCAATCTAATGAATAGTTGCTATGCAGTCAGACCAGCTCTTATAAACTCTTCTGATCCTTGTTTTCCTGATTTTTCTTGACAGACAACGGGCATAGAACTGTTGGTGAAGGCTATATCAGTTCCAGAGACAAGTGATAGTGTGGTGAGTTTTTTCTGTGACATAAATTGGGTCAGAAAAGAGATATCCAGAGCTCAAACCTCACTTCAGTCTCATTTCTGGTGGAAGATGGCTCTGCATGTTCATAAGGCCATTAAGTTGCATTAAGGAAATGGGGCTGATCATGTACAATTGCCAATACTCCAGGGTTAGCTTAATCTTAAAAATGTAAGTTTTGCATACTTGTATCCAACATGACATCTTAAACTAAAACTGGCAACAGCTTTGTTAGGGTTCTGTTCTATCCTTTAGGGCATTTAGGTTTAGTTCATGTTTCTTAGAACTACAGAAGCTGGAACCTAGCTTGGTTTTTTCCTTAATACCCTACACTCCCACTAGTGACTATGTGTTTGTGTATAAATCAATAGTGCAGGTTACTGTCCTGGTTCACATACTGGTTTTCAGTAGCAATGGAAAAGCAGACTTGGGACCTTGGAGGTAACCCTTTTATTGATCACAGATGAAAAATAGCTTTTCTGGTACTATCTGAACTGGAATATTCTCAGTGTGGGGAGCTTGTCCCTTAGGGACACAACACTTCTGTACTGAACAAATTTCAGGAGTTGCAACTCACAGTATTTGCTTTCAAAACCTTTCCCTACACTGCATTTTTCCTGGCAAGAGCTTTCTTTCTGCTTCTGCTTTCAGGAATTCTTCATTTTTGACTCTGCAGGAAAAGATCTATTTTCTGAAATGCTGGAGAAACTGGTAAGTCTTATGTAACAGTCCTCTTCTTCCAAAGAAGTGCTTTTGCTTTGAAGATCTGAACTCGCCAGTCTGGCAGATGTAGCAAACTTTCTCTTTAGTGTAAATGGGAGCAATTACCTCAGTTGCCAATGCATCCTGTTCTAACTCTCTAAAACTCGTAGAAGTACTAGAAGAAATACTTTCCAGAGGAAGGAAGACAGATAAGCATTCAGTTTTTGTACAAAAGAAGTAGGGATGTTTAACTGAGAGTTGTTGTGTGCTGGTAGTTAAAGTTATTTTTGTGCTGCCACTCCAGCAGTAGGATTTTGTGGTATTATAGTGGTGTGTTTGATCCAACAGGACTCATTCTTGTCCCTGAACATAATACCACCCTTGATTCTTTTCCTTCATGCATTTGTGTCCTCACCTGTACAGTTCTCCATTGTGTTATGGCATTTTGAAATGCAGGCTCAATTAATTGAGGTGAGGTTTCATCAGATGGCTAAGTCAACCTAGTGGTTCATTGCTCTACAAGAGGCAATTCCACTTTTGCCCTTGCATGACGTCTGGTTTGCAAGGGTCCACTCTAGAAGCTGGCTCAGCATTTTAACCTAGAAGAAAACTTCTCTGCTTTTTTTCTCTAGCATTAATTTTGTGCTGATTTGGCATGAAGAATCAGCTTTCCCAGAGATCAGATGAGTGCCAGAGCCAATGCAAGTAAAGGATCAGGACCGTGCAAGGCAGGAATGGGAAAAGAGAGCAAGGCCACTTCTTCCATTGCCAGCTATCCATTTAGTCAGCTCAACTGAAATGTGAAGCCTCAGCCAGGGCAAAGGATTCCTGTATGTTAGGCTTTTTATTTTTGTCTCAGCATCTGCGTTTGCCGTGTTTACAGGCTGGCTGTTGACCACATCAGTTTCATTAGAGCTGACAATGTCCCTTTCTTGCTGTGCAGTGGGAGCAGCCCAACGTCCTGTGCCTCGTGTATGATGTCACTAATGAGCAATCTTTTGACAACTGTGCCAAGTGGTTGGAGAAACTGAGGGCTCAAGCAGTTGGACTGCATGTCCCAGGTGAGAAATGGGTGAAATTCTTGTTATCTGCTCTCCTCTTTTGTGACAGCAGTTGTTCTTGGGAGATGTGGCACAGAGCATTTCTTTTAAGCCATGGGCAGTCATAGCTTCCTCCACCTCATTTGCTTTTATCTCAAAGCAGATAAGGCATGAATATGTTTCCTTTGTGAAACATTTTCTAAGTAGCTGTCGACTGTTCTTTACGCCTCTTACTTCTTCAGCTACTTCTACAAATGTTCCAGCATTTATTGCTAACAAATCAACATTCCCGGGTTATTGTTTTTCCTTTGTTTCATGGTTGGGGTTTTTTTTGTGTTGATGTGTTGGTTTCTTTTCTGTAGGTGTCTTAGTGGGGAATAAAACAGACCTAGTTGGTCGTCGAGTTGTGGAGCAGGAACAAGCACAGGAGTGGGCTGCAAAACATGGCCTGGAATACTGTGAGATGTCAGTGGTGAGTATCTGCTCCTTTCACCATCTGTGGAAGTGGGTGTTCATAAAGTTCTCTTCTCTTCCAGGTAAAGATAACTTGGGGGTCTCTTCCACTTTTAACTCACCCTTGTCATTGAACTCACCCTCAGGTTTAATCTGTCTTTCATGAAGCAGTTAGAGCAGAAATAGTCAAATGATTATTCCACATGTCATTGACAACTTTCTTATTTCTTTACAGAAGGAGATGAAAAATTTTGAGGCACCTTTCCACATCCTGGCAAAATCATTCCACCAATTGTACAAAGAGAAAGTGGAAACTTTTCACACACTAGCTTGACTGGCATGACTTATTTATCCTCTAAGCTTCTAGTGCCCAGAATCCTGCAGGGTGGAATACAGAGTGAAGAAAAAAGATGAGCTATTTGTTTCTTCATGGTCATCTTCTGGTAATTCAAAATAAACTAGAAATAAGCAAATGGAAAGACTCTTCTGAAGTTACTACCTCAGCATTCTTTTCATGTCCTCTAACATGGTTCTCTGCTCGCTGGAAGTGTGCTAAGTTGGAGGAGGCAGGGAGTAAAAGGGGAGGGCAGAATGGAAATTGCCAGCTCTTTGCTTTGATACTGTCTTCTCTTCATCTGAATAGACTTCCTGCTGCTACAAGAGAGGATTTAGAGGTTTGGAGAAGGAGAGAGGAAGCTGACAGGATGCAACATAAGCAACCCAACCTCGGTAGATAATGCTGCAGACCAGGACTGATTTGCCACTTGAAATGCATTTTCAGCAGGAGGCCTGTGCCCTAAAATCAACATATGGAGACTGAGATGTGTGGGGACCAGCTGGATTTAGGTGTGTTTCTAGGAGTAACCAGAGTTTGAGGCCTGTTTTAACAGTTTTACCAACTGTAAGACCGGTGTGCTGATGATTAATGACTAATACATATTTCTGACGCTAGAATCTACTGCTTTTCTTCAACGTCCCTCGCTGTCGCTGAGTGGTAGGAACTGTGTTGCATCTGTGCCGCTGTCACTTGGTAACACAGTGCCCTCTGCTGGTCCAGGTCACAGGCTTTCTCAAGAAGCTGCCTTTTGAAGCAAGCAGGACTTCCTACAGACACATCCAAACTGGCTTATCTGAAAATGGGGTCAGACAGCAGGAATACCTCTTTTATTCTGAGGACGAATCCAAAATTTTAGACAAATTCTCTTTTCTTCTTCATGTCTTTGTCATCTTATGTGGTTTTGTGTTACTTTTATTTTTTTGTTAGCCAAACTTGGCAATACTGTGTTCTCATTAGGTTCAGTTCTCAGCCCCTTACTAGAATTAGAGTCTTCTTTCTGTTGAACTTCCCTTGCTTGCCCTTGAATTTCTGATTAAAGACCACGACTCTGATGTTGCCAGTGGAAACAGGGCTAAGGAAATGGCAGACAGCATGGCCAGTTACTGCGACTCAGCCATGTCTGGCTAGGAGCTTTGTATCAGAAAGGGTAAGAGCCTGGTGAGAGCTGCTCTGTCATGTGCAGCACTAATGTTGGATATGGGAGAGTGTGTTTGCCAATGCCTGTGTGCTACATCTGTGTTACAGCACTACCTTACAACTGAGCCTAACACTAAGGAGTTCGAGGCTGTAACCTTTCTCTGCTCCTAGGTTATGTTAGCCTTCCTTGGGGAAGGGGAGTTGAATTTTGTACAGAGTAAGCACAGAGTGATTTTTTTTCCAGCAGGCTTTTCAGGAATCTGTGTTCCAAGACTTTTACATATGCATTTTATAACTTTTTATGCCCAGTGATGGAAAAAGTACATTGGATTGAACATAAGAAATATGGCTGCAGATGTTGTAGCAGAGTTTATGAAGCACTTCAAGAATCTGGAGAAGCAGCTGGGCTCATTTCACTGGCAACAGTGTGTGGATGCTGGAAATTAGCTAGGGAGCATAAATACCATCTAAAGAGGTTAAGATGGAGCTCAGCCCATAAGAAAATAAAATTGTTTCTTTTGCTAGAAGCCACCTCAGAAAAATGACAAAACCATCTGGGAGAGCTCTCACTTCCTCCAAAGAAGGAAAGACTCTTCCATGGGCTCAGGGTAGCTAGAAGACTCACCCTTTTTTGACTTGGATTAGCATCACTGGCATTTGTATCTTACATGGGTTGTCTTGTTATTCCTGGGGGGTATTTGTTGATTTACATGGACTGAGTAGAGTCTTGCCTGCAGGTGCTAGTACCTCTGACTCTTAGGAATAAAAGTTATTTTGGATGCTGTGCTGATCTAGTTAAAGAACTAAAGAAGGTTTGTGTTGATTTGGTACCTCATTTCCCCCTGGTTCTATTGATGGAGTGATTACAACACAAGACAGATCCTTTTTCATATTGAAAATAGCATGGCAGGTGTGGATGCCACCTGTGACGTGGTGTATAGGAGGAAAAACGCCTTGGGAATGGGCAGTAAAATTAATCCTGTGCAATCTTTAACCAGGGAGTTGAATCTCTCTGCACCAGAAGGACCTTCCATAACTTCAAATAAACAGCCTAAATGCACCAGTAAGAGGAAGATTGGTGAACACTGTTTTATTAAATGAATGCAAAAGCTGGAGGATCTCATTAAGGGAATGCTTGCAGTGGTGATTTGTGACTTACAGGGAAGCTGCTTTTGAGAAGTTAGTGAAGAAAAATGCATCCCATGCAGGGAAAGATATATTGCCTGAGAGAGGAAATGTATGATCTAATTAGCTAGCAGTAGGGATTCACCCACTGCCCCTTTCCTCTTTCCACAGGCCATGACTAGAATTAGAAAAGAGGTTGTGTCTAAAGCATGTTGCCCAACTTGCTTTTTACAGGATGATTTCAAGCACCAATGTAGACACAATTTTGTGTCCTTCAACAGTGGTCTGTGTGAACAGTAACTCTCTCAGTCCTTCCAAATGCATTTTAAAAGCATCACACATTGTCCTTCCTAGCTAATGTGCTATTTAATACCAGCACGATGCAGGTGGTGCTTGATGCTATTTGTGACCTTGGCTGCAGAGGTTAGTAGTGAAGAGGGGGTAGAGAATGTGGGAACCAGGTATGGGAAGGCTGTGGGAAACATTTTTATGCCTGTGTGAAGTAGCAGAGAGTGGCAAGTGATCTGGACAAGCAGCATGAGTAAGAGTCTGAAGCTGTTACCATGTTTTTCTTAACTCTGTTCAGTAACTTGTGGTCACATCTGTAGGGGGGGGATGCATGTTTGCAGCTTAGAGCCTTGGCATCACTCTTGAGTTACAGACACGGTGCAGAGCAGTGGGAGGAAGGTTGGAAAGCCTGTCTGCTGACCAGGAAGCTTCTTCTTACAGCTCCCCTGCTTTGTCCTGCTATGCAGTGCTGCAGGTGCTCAGCATGGGTGTTTACAAGCCAGAAAAGACCCAGCTCAACCAGAACTGAAATTTCAGAAGAAGGGGAAGGAAATAAACAGTCCTTTCAGTATTTTTATGAGATACCCGGTCCTTCTTTTTCCCGCTTGTTTGTTTGATTAGACAAAAACATTTCTCCTTGGAGTCCCTCCTTACCTTTCTTTTGGTCCTTATGGATCTGCTGCTCAGAATCCCTGTTATACTTGCTCCCTGCTTTACTTAGCTTGATACACCACTAGCTGATTTTTTTTTCCTATCCTTCTAATTTCTGCATTATCTATTCTGCAAGACATTTCTTCTTAGAGAGATTAATGGATGAAAGAAAACAAAAGTGGAATTTTTAGTCAAATTGTCTTGGAAGAAAGAACCTTAAGAAGCTGACTGACATTCTGAATTTTTACTGGAAATTCGTTTGTGTAAAGTTGTCATATTAAAGGAGCTTTAATGGTTTTGTTTTGTCTTGCTAGACATATTGTACTGTGGAGTGAAATGCAGAAAGATCAGGTTTTATTGTGGGAGTTAATAGGAGTTTCAAAGCCGATCATACTGCGATAAGATCTGTTCAGTCTTAACAATGGAGTGGTCACTGCTGTTCATAATAAAGCATTAAATATACTGAAGTGAGGCTGTCAGAACAGTTTCTTCTAAAGATTTGTTCATTTTAGAGACTTAAAACTTAAGAAAGGACATATTTCAGAAAACTGATCTGATAAATGACACCGTTTGGACCAGGGTTATTTCTGATACAGCTTCAGTGACTTGAAGGGCTGGATTTAGTCTTTTATGCCAATTGACTCCCCTGGGTAAGCTTCATTTCTTTACCCGCTATACATCTTGGACCGATCTGACCTGATAGCAAAAGACACATGATGTTGTTGAAAATGAAATACTGCCTTGGGGCAGAAGGATAAACTGTGTGGCCTCCTGAGGTCCTCCCAGCAATACTTTCTATAATTCTATTAGATTAAGTGGGGAAAGAAATAGCGTGGAAAACACAAAACAGGCTAAGTCATAAACTAGCAATTAAACTGGGAGCTAGGCTGGGCTACAGCAGAAAATGTACAATCTATCCCAATTAAGAGCTGTATCTCAAGAGAAACCAAGGGCCTGACGCAGGTGCTGACAGCAGGGAAAACACAACGTTTCTGTTCTTTCGGCAGCAACTGCTTTCTGCTGGTGCTTACACATATCCATGGGGGGCCCATGCCCTGCTCAAGACTGCTCTGCTTTTCATAATTACTGTAGCTATGATGTTTGGGTGGCAACTGCTTGCAGTTGTCTCATCTGGCTATATAAAGCGAGCAGAGCGATGGCAGATTATCTGCTAGTAGCAGGAAGAAATTCCCGTTCCTGACACCTTCATTACAGAACCCCTCTCTCCCATGCATTCCCAGTCCTTCTTTTCCTATCTCACATCCACTTCTTGAAGGAGAATATCCACCTCTGCCTGTTCTTAGCAAGTAATTTTCCTATCTTGCAGCTAGTGCTCCATGAAAGCTGAGACTAAGGGAGTTTCAGGGCCTTGTGCAGCAGAGGTGGAGTCTGAGCAGGAGCCCTTTAAGGGCCACATTGGCCCCTGCAACATATTTTTCAGCCTAAGGGCACATAAGCTCTGTGCTTTTTGCATCCTATTTCTTCCTCCTGCTGTCATCTTGCCTTGAGAGCAATGTCTTATGCGCTAGTTGCCCTTGGCTCTTTTGACCCAGAACAACAATGCTTGGAGAAGGGAGGAAGAAAGTAACTCAATCTTGAGTCTTTTCTGGGCTCTTTAGCTATTGTGACTCCCTGATGAAGTCACCTGCGAGATGGGGATGTTGCTCAGTCTAGAGTGTAATTTCCTGGCAGGAGACCCCCAGTTGAGTCCTGGCAGCCTCACCTTGTCTCTTCAGAGCTTGCTATAGTCTAAGGTTCACAGATGCTGGCTGTTCATATTCTGGTGGTTTGTTGTTTGTTTTGTTTGTTTGTTTTTAACTCCTTGGGGTCTTTCATCTGTCACAGCTTCAGGTATTTCCTCCCTTAGACTGTTTGTCAAGAGTAGCCTGGAATTGCTCTCTTCCCTGGTCTCTGAGATAGAATCTGAATCTGGCAATGTTTAAAAGGGAAATGTGACAGACCCTACATGCCAAGCTGGGGTCAGGGATGGGGTCAGTTTGATGAGTTTCCCTCCAGCCAAATACGCATCAACTGGAGAAATGTGGAGCCTGTAATCTTTTTGCACAAGTACTGGAAAAAATATACAATGTGAGGGCTTTGAGTTAGGGTGCTGTAAGCAGAGCAGTTATATAGGCAGTGATCATCTGCTGTTTCCCAAGCAGGGGACACGCAGGAAGGGTAGAAGAATAGGAATACATAGGAAAGAGTGGGGTTTATATCCCTTCTTGGAGAGCCAAAAGGATTTTTTGAGGCAGAGTGGGAGGGTGGAAATAAGGTCTGGGAAGACATAAGTCTTTTGCTGGCTTATAAAATGATGTATGGAAATAAAGTCGGAGGAAGAGTAATTTCTGCATGAGCCATTGACAGAAAATGAGGATATAGGGTAGAGCTGGATGACACTGCAGGTGGGAGGGCAGGTGGTGAAAATAAATAACTGAACAGAGATTTTCAGGGCCAAGATATTGGGACTAAGGTCAGTTTGGTGATTTCAGAGTCATGATTAATAAGCTTAATGGTAGGTTCAAGATGTTGGGCCTTCATTAAAACAAGACAGGATGAGTTAAAGTCTGCATAAGAGGGTTGATGCTGAGATTTGATATGGCAATAGTGAGAATCCAGAATGACAAACCTAGGAATAGTTTGGGGAGGTAAGAACAGCAAGCTGTGATGCTGTGAGGAGCAGTGGCTGGAGTCAGCATGTCCAGGTGAGACCATAAATATAGAGAAGGTAAACTAAGGACACCATCAGAATACCAGGGTGGAAGAGTGTGAAAAGATGTTGGAAATTCAGGTTGAGTACAAGTTCTTCTGAGGTGATTTCTGAGTGCAGGGAAATAAACACCAACAATTGTTGCCCCTAAGTCTTTGTATCATTTAAAGCACAAAGTAATTCCAGTGTTAATTCTATTTTCTTTTGCCAGAAAGCAGAGTGATCTACTTGCCTTTTTTTCTTTTTTTGGGGGGGGGGGAGGGGGGGGGGAGGTAGAGGGGAAGAGCAACACATAAACTTATTCCTAATTGTGCTGCAGCATC
>JAOEGS010010327.1:0-12115 GCA_025447755.1 Corythornis vintsioides
AGTCAAGAAATATCACATCCACTGCACTTCCCTCATCTATCCGTTTACTTGTATCATCATAAAAGGCTATCAGATTAATCAAGCATGACCTCCCCTTACAGAATCCATGTTGGATAAGCCTCCTTTCCTCCAGATGCTTAGAGATGGCATCAAGGACAAGCTGTTCCATCAGTTTTCCAGGGATGGAGGTGAGGCTGACGGCCCTGTAGTTACCTGGGTCCTCCTTTTTGCCCTCTTTGAAGATTGGTGCAATACTGGCCTTTCTCCAGTCCTCAGGCACCTCTACTGTTCTCCAGGACCTCTCAAAAATTATGGAGAGTGGCCTGGCAATGACCTCTGCCATCTCCCTCATCATTTAGGAGTTAAAACCTCAACTGATAATTGGTCACTGTAGTTCTGCCATGACTACCTAATCTGGATGGCATTACTTAACCTCCACATCCTATTATGGATTTTAAGATCCAAATGCCATGCCAATCAGAATTATGCAACCTAACCTCCCTAATATATCTTCTATATATAATTCTTCTGCCACAGACTCAAGAGTCCTGCTACACTCCATGAGCACCCTTGCCCACTTCTTTTATCTGAGACATACATGTACACAAGCAGAACCATTTCAAGGAATGGTGACTAAGCTGTACTGGGCCAAATGTATGTTGGCTCTATGGTCAGTGACAGACTATGAGAATTGCTTTAGTCCTGCTTAGTCAAGTAAATAGGTTTTGTAACATAGAGCAGACTGCTGCCTCATATTTACTCCTGGTTAACTGAACATTTTGAAGACTAGTGTTAGTCACAGAAGGACAAACACTGATGAGTTTGGGATACAGCTATTAGAAAAATCTAGAAATTCAGAATACTGATTATTATTTCGCTTCTATAAATTTCTCCTCGTATGTACATAGCTTCCTAATTCCATGCATTGTCTTAATTTTCCATTAGCAGTAACTGTTGCCTCCACATTTCTCATTTAAACAGGTCTCTGGAAGCAGGGCCAGAGAATATATTGCACCTCAGAGGTCTACAGCTATCAAAATATTACAGCTGAGCAACAGCATCAAGGGATAAATTAAATTTTGTGAAGTGCAACTGAAGGAGACAGTGAATGTAGGAAAACATTAAAAGCAATGTAAAACATAATTATTTTAAACCACATTTGTCCCTTTCCATATTGGGCATATTTCATCTCTAGCCAATGAATCATTCTTGTACCTACACCAAAGAATGAGTTCACTTCAGTAGCTCTAGTGAGGAGCATGAGGAACTTTTTTAGAGTTTGCTTTTGCAGGACAGGAAGGCTGGATTTCAGTTCAGGGCATTTAAATTGACAAGTCTTGAACATCAGAAAGCAACGAGGCACAGAACATATGAAGACAGACAAGACCCCCAAACGTGTGGTTCTTGGCACAAGAAGTGGTTGTTTGTCTGAGGTTTCTAAATGGTATCACCTGTGCCTAGCCCGCTTCTGCCTTGTTTCCACAGGCAGGGCAAACATGTACTTCTGAAATATGCCATTTACATTAAAAACACCTAATTGCTTATTTATGCTCAAAGAAAAACAAAAATTAACCCGGAGGGCCCTGAGACCAGCTGCTGTCCAGCACAAAGACGCCAGCAGTCCAGCACTGTATTCTCCTATCTTTCCAACCTGGGCTGAGGTAAATAAACAGGTTTTCAAAATCAAGCCACAGACCAGTGCAGATTTTCTGTCCATATATATGATAAGCTGCTTGCAAGACCACCGTGAGACGTAATGCACCATGAGACTGCTTGAAGAAGCTGAAGAGCCACAGCAGGTGAAGCAGCTGTGGGCTCTTATCCCCTCAGGCTCTCCTCCACACGGACAACTAAAAGTCACAGAAGTCTTATATTTTCATTTAACAACTGACTACATGTTTTATTCTGAATAAAGACACTCACAAAAACCTTAAGGAGACAAAAATGCTTTTATATTCTTTGTGGTGTATTGCAAAATGCTTCATTTTATTGAATTGCCACGGTGAAAAGAATTTTTATGTTACGTTTAAGAAATTTAAAATAAAAGCTCATATTAATGCTTTCCTCTTGCTCTTCATGTCTCTTTCTTGAGGTGCATCTGAACAGAGCTATACTACTATCTGACAAACTGAGATGGCTCTTGAGCATTTTTGTACAGGATCATATTAATCAAATGATCTTAATTAAAACATTAGCCTTCATAATGCTAAATACTTCAAGCTTGAAGCCAGTAGAAAATGAGAATTAGCAGGAACTATTACATTACCTGTCAGTCACAAGACAGGAGATTCTGAGAGTATTCTCATTGCTAAGGCAAATGTCTCCACTGCTCAGTTTGAAAACACTTGAGGGGGGATTCCCATCAAATACTCAAATTGATTCATGTGAATTGTAAGATTGTACAAAAATGGATTAATAACTTATTTTTAGTATTTGGATAAGGCTGCACCATGAAGAACTGATCCATTTTTCAGTGTATTAAAAAAAAGAAGTTTTTACATGGCAGTTGGAAATTTTCTCACAAAGCCTCCCGGATAAGAAAGCAAATACTAAAGTAGGTTTGTGCTGCTTGAAACACGTGTTATAGGTCCTTTATCAGAGAGAGCATGATAGCAGTTTATTATAATTGTTACATTATGCTTATGGTTGAACCCTTTTATAGAAACATGGAATTTCGATTCATGGGAATATCACAATGAAAGTAAACTATATAGAAACAAAGTGTGCCTTCTCTTTCCTGCTATAACTTCATTTAAAATGCATTAACTTACCATCCCTCAAAATAAAAACCTGTCCAAAACTGTATATTCATTTTCCTAACTATAACACAGAAAAGTGAAGTCTTCAAGAAAAGTCTTGGGACAGCATTAAGACCTGTGAACAAACTGTACTGTCAACCTTACGTGAGAAGGTATCTTCTCCTTATCAAATACCATTGATAAATGCAATACTGCCTTGCTTCTGTGCATTCAGATGCAACGACTTTGTAGCCTGGCCTATGATGATGTAAGGCACTCCAGGTTCCCTTGAAACAGGGAAAATGCCTTCTCTTGATTTCCCACGTTCCAGTCTCTTCCTTCCTTGCCAAAAGCAACCAACTCACAGTAATGTGGGAATCAGATGTGTTATTATCGCTGAAAGAGCTCGTGCCATCTTTATCAAATATGAAGAGACAACAGGCCATTGCTACTCCTGCCACCACCATAGTCGGAAGAAATCCCACAGAACAGGAAAAAATGAAATGGGATTAGCGTTTGACAGAGAAGGTGCTTGGAGAGTGGCTGTGACTTAGTAAGTACACAAGAAGCCAGGTGCTTCTTGTGATCTCTTACTGTAGCATCACAATAGTTTACTCTGTAAATTTTGGACACTGTGAGTTATCAGTTGACAAGCATAGATACCAAGACTAGGCACGAAAAAATAAAAATCCAACCAATAGACAAGACCCACAATGTAATCTTTTATTATAATCCTATTTGACAGTCTGACTCATTATTGGGTCTGCAGGATCTTTCAGATCCAAACAGCAAATTCACCAGCGAGCTTCCTTAAGCGAGGTCTGGGCTCAGTTTCCGCTGCTGCTACTCGATTTCACAGCTTATCTGGACCAACTACAAACACTTCCACGCCAGGGTGCACTCCAGGAGCGCGGCCAAGGCGCAGTTCCCACCACCCCCTCGTGTCATCCCCCGCTTAGTGCCGCTCCCCAGTCCACAGCGGTCAGGAGCTGCTTTCGAAGGGCTCCCCTTCCGAGGGGGCGGGGGGGTGAGCCGTGCACCGCACCTCCTGACAGCCCCATACTGGCCGCAGCCTCACGCGGCGCCAGAGCGGGGCAGATCCGGGCGAAGGTGGCCGCATCTATTTATTTCCCAGCTCGCCGCTCCATCTTCTGTCCCGGCGCGTTCCGGTTGAACGCGGAATGCACCAGCGCGCTGTGTGCAGACAGCGGGGATCCACTTCACTATCCTCCTCGCACTCCCCAAAGGCTGCCACACGCCCAGCCCTTACGTTCACTTCGACTTCAAAAAGTAAGAAAATAGCAGAAACTCGGCCCGCAGACCAAGGCCCCTGGGCACGGCCCAACAGAGACCCGCCGGCGCTCAGCTGCTCCAGCCAGAGATCCGCGGAACGGGTCCTCCGCCAGCGGCCCGATGCCGCCACACGCCGGACGGCCTGCCCGGCCCGAGCTAAACAGGCAGCCCCAGGGCCTCCGCAAACCCCGCACCGCGCTAGGTCCGCCAGCCGCGCCTGGCCCCTGTGCCAGTGCCGTCTCGGAGCTGTGCCAGCAGGGCCCGGACTAGAGTTGAACGCCCCGCACGCCAGCTACCCCAAGCACCTCAGAGCAGGAAGGAAAGAAAAGCTGAAGCCGCGCGCGTATCCCTCCGCGGCGCCGTCCGTCCGTGCGTGCGTGTGCGGCGGCTACAGCAGCAGCAGCTCCTTGGGAAGCGCGTGAGGCAGCGCCGGGGGGGAGGGAACTACTTTCAGGAAACTCGAGAATGGGGTAGGCGCCACGGGAAGGGCGGCGGCGTAGGGTGAAGGGGGCCGTTCCCGTCTTCTTGCTCTTCTCTCTTCTCCCCCCTCCCTGACGCCCGTGGTTATTTTGGATCAAGCTGTGGCGGCGGAAGGACCTTCAAGTCAACGCTTCCGCCCAGTTTTCCTGTGAGGAGGTGGAGGCGGCGGCTGCTGAGAGGAGCCGAGGCCGCGGCCGCTAATGGAGTTGCTGCTGGGGAGGGAGCGCTGCCGCTGAACTTCCCCGCGGGCTTTCTTCCTCCTCTTTCCCTCGTCCTGCGGCCCGGGGCGCTTCTCGCACTGGCAGCTCCTCTTCCCCTCCCCACTCCTCTCCTCGCACAAACAGCCGTGACGCATCCTCTCTCTCCTCCGTCCGTCCTTCCCACCCCCAGGCTGGTTTAAAACGCCGCCCTCCCCCCGTCACCAGCCTTCTACTTGGGGCCGGCTCGTCCTCCCTCCGCAGTGCTCGGCGTCGCTTTGGAGGGGGTGGGAGAACCCAGCCGAGCCGTTCTGCCCCCCCTCCCCTTTCCCCCTTCCCCCCCCCCTCCTCCAGTCCCGGCCTGTGGCGGCTCCGGTGTCTGGAGGAATTTTTGCCGCCGCCGCTGCCTGCCCCGGCTGGGCGCGGGAGGCGGCTGAGCAGGAGGAGGAGGGCGGCTGCAGCGGGAGATGAGCTGCAGCGGGAGGACGGTGCGGTGCAGCTTTTTACGGCGGGGAGCCCTTCCTTCTTTCCACCACTCTGTTCCCCTTTAACTGGGAGCAGCTCAAGAGCAGAAGATCCGTTGTTGCTGCTGCTGTTTCCACCACTACCTTTCACCATCATCACCGTCGCTTAAAGACAGGGGAAATACGCTCCAGGGCTGTACAGCAGGACTTCGTGTTTCCAGGATAAAGATCGCTTCCTTCCCCCTCTTCCTCTCCCTCACTTCACCGCACTGCCCTTGCCCTGGCCGGGGGCGGCAGACCGGGGGGGTAACAATGGTGAAGTTTCTGGTGACTTCTGGCTCTGCCCTGGCTGCGTCGGTGCTACTCCCTCTCCCTGTCGGATCGCGGTGAGGAGAAAATGAGCGAAGAGACGGCGACTTCTAACAACGAGTAAGCGGCCGTTCCCCCTCGCTGTCGCGGCGCTCCCATCCGCCCCGGGGTCGGGCTGGGGTTCGGCGCGTCCCCCCGGGGCCTCGGCCCGCGCACGTACGCGTCCTGGCCTTCCCCTGCGCCTACTGCGCATTTCTGTTCGCGTACATGGAAGACTAGAAGCTCCTTTGTGAAGGAGCTGGGTTTAGAAGGGCTGCGAGACAGCGGCCAGGAAAGCGTGGTTTATCCAGAGCCTGATAGAAAGCGGTGCAGGTATCGATGGTGTCTTGGAGGGGGAGGATGGGTTTTGAATGCCCAGAGAGTTATCGGCACGTACCACCTTTGATAATATCCTATTACTTGTAGATATTTCACATGGAAACTAGTGTGTGGGAGCTTCATCCTGCAGGAAACTGCTCCTGAATTTTAATTGGATGAGTCAGTCAGTGTAAATACAGCTTAAACCTACCCTAAAGCCTTTTTTTTTTTCTTACCTTTTTTAAGAGCACTAAGGAGTTGGGTTTTTTTCTTTTTCTTTTTTTTTTTTTTTCTCTTTATTTTTGTGTCCTCCTTCCCCCCCAGAAAAGAGGAAGGGGACAGTTCAAGAATCTTAGTATTTTTAATGTGACTGGTTTGGAAGAAATCCAGAGGAGAATGTTGTGTGCGGCTGTATCCCCCTGCATGTAATCTGTTTTTGAAATACATTGTGGGTCGGAGGAGATAAATATTTGTCAGAAAACATCCGAGTTCTTTATGGCATTGCAAGACAGATACCGAGTATTTTGAAACTTTTTCTATTATCGGAAAGTTTAAGGTTGATCTCTGCCGTCTCCGAGGTTTAGCGTTCCGATTTGCCATGTAGGTATTTGCTGAGGCTGATTTTATGAATGATGAGGGCGCCGGCCATGGCGATGGGGAGGAGGGAGCCTTGCTCCCATTGTACGTGTAGGTAGCGGTGGGTGGATGAAGAGCAGCCTGGCTCTGCTGACAGGCTGCGGACGGGTCTCCTCGAGCAGGAAAGGATGATTTCCCATTTCACCACCTTCCTCACAGAAGGGATCAGACATTTTCTTGTGAGCTCCCCAAAACGCGGGGTTTGGATCCCCGGGGAGCCCCGCGGGGGAGCGGAGCGGAGCCCGGCGAGCCCCTCGCTGCCGGCCTCGATGCGGGCCGGGGCGGGCGGGAGCCTCTGCGGCGCCCGCGGGGCCGGGGAGACGGGGCCGCCGCCATGTTTCCTTTTTTGTGAATCGTTCTCATTTGCATACCACAGTCTCCATTCATAAAAAAAAAAAAAATAAAAATTTTCAAAAATGCTGTTATCCCCGCTGACCTGCGGCAAAACCTGACCTGCCGAGTGCCCAGAGCTGCTGCTTCTGTGGTCAGGACCGCCGCAGGCAGCGGCTCGTGGAGGAAGGTCTCCAGGACCTGCTGTATTAATATGTGCTGTTCGCTGCTTGTTGACACAGTTATGTGGGAAATATCAGCTCGGGGAGGTGCTGGGAGCACGTGATCCGCTCCATTCATAAAATACCTGCCTGTCCATTCACAGTGCAGTACAGTGTCTGCATTCAGCAGCCTTGCAGATCAGACCTGCATAGGAAGGGGGGGAGAGGCAGCCAGGCCGACAGGTTTATGCGAGAGGGAAGCAGAAAGAGGGCTTATGGCTGCGAGCGTGGGGAGTTACTGTAAAGATGGAGGGGGTGGGGAGTTGTTTTCATGGTTTGTGTTTGTCCTTTTCCATGTAATGGAAAAAAATACTCCAATAAAGGAGCATTAGTTGAGAAGCACTTTCTCGCTCTACCGTTGAACATATAAATAGGAGAGACTTGTTCATAAAACGTTGAAATACTTTCCCCTCCAGATATACCGACTCAGAAATTAAACACTGAAAATCAAATGCATAATTATGAATGTGATTTCTGGGCAATTTACACTTCATTGAACGATACTGTTTTACATCTGCAAGGTAACAACATAGTGTTGAAGGAAGGCAATACCTAATGAGATATCTGAATATTGTGCCTGTTATAAAATACAGGTGACAGTGAAGACAACCAAGTTTATGGAAATCAGCAATGCAGTTCATTTTTGTTGGTTTGAGATTTTTATGGCAGATTAGCTATTTTTGTTTCTTCCTTAACGTGTGCTGTGGCTGAAGAGACCTATGCAATAGAAGAACAGACAAATATTAATGTCATAAAGTGTTTAGTGGTCAGTGTGTTAACTTTGATTTTAAACATTTTGAAACCTTTCAAGAAATAAAATGGAATTCAACTTACTGATGATGGATCCCTGAAGCAGACAATGTATTCGTTTGATGTAGCTGTTTTGTGGTTGCCAGTGTTAAAATGGTGATGTTTGCTGCTCATGAACACATTATTATCTTAACAAACTACGCTAAGGTGGTTATACATTTGTGGAGTGAAGGAAGCTTTGCTGTTAGTGCAGCCTAAGAGAAGAACTGAAAGATTACCAATCTTTTCTGAAAATGAGGAAAGCTCACGTATGGCATTTGTTATGAGCTAATTCAGTGTTGGTTTAGAGCTAAATGTGTATACAAAGCACTATAAAAAATGCCTTGTCTCAGGGAATTTTTATTTTTTACTTTGATTAGTAGAATATCAGAAGAAAAATAAGAAAAAGCGTTTTTCTTCTCAGTTGCATTTGCTTTCTTTGACAGCATTTTTGGTGAGATTCCTCTCTGGTTGATTTTGGAAATAGCACAAGTATTTATCTTGAAAAAAATTGGAAAATTTGATTGAAGCCCTTTGTGAAAATAGGGTATATCTACAAATTGAAATTCACCCTATATTTGAATTTTAATGTGCTTAATTTTATCAGTGTAATTTATTTTATCAATGGCCTTGAATTCATTAACAAATCTGTTGGCATATAAAGGCAAATACGGGTACTTTGCAATGCTTTTTGTGTCATTGTGGCCTCTGGGAATATTCTGGTAATGGAGCATTATTCTTTATTTATAAAACTTCATTTTATAGAGCAAGATGTAAATATTTGTGGTGTCTGGAGTTTGACCTCAGTTAATAATGTTAAATTCTCGGTGGTGGTGGGAAAGATTAATTAATTAAGCTGCATTAAAGACTATTAGGTTTCTTGTCAGTCATGAACATATGGAAGGCAGCCTTATAAAATTCTGATTGTTACAGATGAATCTTCATTGATATTTTTTACATTGTTCATGTAACAATGTTACAGTGTTTCTCACTTATTTAAATGAGAGTATTTTATACCTCCAAATAATTTCCAGCCATCCCCCTCAGTGGTGTTTTGCAATCAGTGTGGTCAGCATGGACACAGTGTGGTGTGCACAAACACTGACAGTTTTTAAATGAAAGAATTAGTAGGATTTGTGGACTCGTGGGTCAGTTTGCTGTTCATGCTACTTAACACAATCATGGCAAAGCAGGCAGGTCAGCAAGCACTGTATCAGGTTCCGTTTCAATGGCAGATTTTATTGATGTCTGGAATTGCTGCTTAATTTCAGTGTTAAGTAAAACAGAATAATTGTTAGGTTCTGTAGTCCCCATTCAGAAGGGATGAATGATGACGGGCTTAAGATGGAGTCTGAGTTACTGCTGTTAAAAGTTGGAGCACTGCTTTATTGGCTTGTTTACTTTCCTCAAGGTTGCAGGTGGCCTCTTACTTCCAGGGGGATACTTGTGCTCTCGAATTATATTCAGAGTTGGTTTTATGTCCTGTATTTTTACAGATTCAGACTAATGCTAATTGTTTGCTACATATATGTAGGTAATCTTATACCCATTTTCCTAAGTAATTAAGAGAGTATAAAGAAACACAAAGTGTATACTGTGCTGAGTGCTTAACATCCTCTAGATTGTTATAAACATCCTGAAGTGGTGATTTGAAAAAGTAAAGCTGACCTAAATTTTAAAAATAAAATGCTTACTTGATATATTCAAGTCTTTCTTGAACATTTACGAAAATGGTGTTTATGCTTCATTTGTGCTTCAGAACTCCTTGTATTATAAGGCCAAATACTGAAAGATTAACATGAAATTATATTGCAGAAAGTAAAGCAAATTACATTTCAGCAGGATGATTTTCTTTTAGCTACTGAGGGCACATATGGACTTTGGATTCTTCAACCTTTAATATAAGGAATTTCTAAAAAGTTTTTGGGTTTTTCTTAGGAAAGCATACTCTAAACCTACTGATTATATGAAAGCTTTGCAATTCTGTTTTACTTTTCTTTTGGGGGAATGGTTCTTTATAGGGTCCTCGGGAGGTTTTTTCAGTCTTACAAACTGCATCTTGCTCTCTGGCTTTATATTACACTATTTGGAAGGTGAAACTGAATTTGCATGTTATATAATCTGGGAGTCAGTTGGGATTTTTTTTGTTCGTTGTTCTGTTGTGTTTTGGTGGTGGTGGTTTTTTGTTTGGTTTTTGTTTGTTTGTTTTTTTTAAAGGGTCTCCTTTGCAACATTCCTTGATTACTGTGGTATTGCAGTAAAATGTTTTCTGTGTATTTCATCGTAACTGCAGACGGTGATATTTGAATTGCCAGTTTTTTCCTTGTTTATTTAAAGTTCAATGTTCTTTAAGTGTTCAAGTGGTACTGAGGACAACGTCAGCGGGGGTTTCAAAAGTAGAGATGTTTCCTGAAAAGGGATATGTCTTGACAGTATCGAAAGTCACCAGATTAACACTGAGGGCATTCCTGGTGGTTTTTAGACTAAAAGCTGTCTTTTCAGTTTGTTACTTAGTCATTTTTATACACATCTGGTGAAATCATATGCATTGGTGATGGATTTGATGGGATACTACAAACACCAGGAACAAAGAATAATTTTCACAACATTGACATCAGTTTAAGAAAGCAGACAAAGGAAATTCTTTTGACTTTTCTGTCTTTTGCTCCCTAGATTCAAAAAAATAACAGTGATAGGGCATGCAACGTGTCGTCTTAAATAGTAGTGTTGTAATTTTAAGATGTTTGCTTTCTCCCTCACACTCTCCTTTCTTGATTGGAACAAGGGCAGTTTCCTCAAAGATGGCAGTGAGTTGCCATGTTGTCCCAGTTTCTTTACAGATATATTTTAAAATAACTATATTTGTATTTTTCCTCTCTGTTCTAACATTTAAGCAAGCAAGTTTAACTGGCAGTTTGCATGAACACTGAATGGCTGGAATTGGTTGTAAACAAAAATTAAATGGTCCCTGAAATTGTAAAATTTGTTCCTTTTGTCATTTGAAAATATTCATTCTTTTTTCTGAAGCACTTCTACTTGTGAACTATTTTTGTTTAATTATTGGTGACTAATAAGCTACAAATATTACAAATGAAAGAGGTAATATATATTACAAATAAGAGGTAAACATATTTGCACCATTTCTTATTTATACTTTTCAATGTTTTTAAGTGTATCTTCTAACCAGTCTTGGTATAATTTTCAACAGTGCTTGTTTTTTGAGGGAAGGGCACTGCATGATCTTTCGGTAGAATGTATTAACATACATTTCTAGATTTAAGGCAGTGGCAATACATACTCTCATTGCACTTATTTCTCCCCTACTCTGCCAGACAAATTTTTTTGGTACTAGTGTTTAGACAATGATCCAGTAAAATCTGTTGGCTGGCGCTCCTCCCTGTGTTTTTTCCCCATACATGAGGGTGTATCGATCATGCTGTACATGGTAATGTTTGATGGTGTATGGCATGAGGGTAAACATGGTATCTTTTCTACTTGAGAAATACCTGTAATAGGAATTGGCCTCTAAGACTCTGATGGAATTGAACTGCACTTACGTGTAGGAAGTAAGCAGGCATTTTAAGTACATGTGTTTTCACATCTCATCAAGCTTATCTTTTATGTAATGTTCATGCTGATATGTCATATCAGTTTGTTAAAATAATATATATTCATGTATTGAATTTCAGTGCTTAATATTTACTGGTTTTCTCCTACGTATGACAATAGAATTATTTTCAAAAAAAAACAAATGATCAAGAAATATTTAGATATGCTAAGAGACAAACACAGGCACAACCCCACCCCCCACCCTCTGCATTTAAGTGCTTAAGTACTAAAATTGTTAATAAATGTCTCTGATTAAATAATTACTGGTTTGCTACACATAGCTGTAGACCTTAATTCCCACTGCTCCAAATAATATGGGGAAAATAAATAATAATTTAAAAGTTATAGCACAATGATAATATATATAGATATATATGCAAGGAGATCACACATTTTTTTTTTTAAGAACTCACTGTCATATGACAGTAAATACTTAAATTTAGAGAAAACAGGCCATAGAAACTTAAGCAGTTACTGAAAATTCTTTTCATCTGTCTGCTACACAGGAATTCCTCAAATGTATTATCTGGAACAACTAAACCATCTTAAAAATGATGTGGAAAAGACTTTTTTTTTAATTATTCTTTTTCCTCCCTTCCCCCCTCCCCCCCACCCCCCCCCCCACCTCCCTCCCCCCCCCCCCACCCTTCTCGACAGCCTTTGGCTTACTGTAGTTGGCTCCTTGCTATCTC
>JAOEGS010010327.1:12125-28802 GCA_025447755.1 Corythornis vintsioides
CGTGAACAACAAAACCATTTTAAAAATGGTGTGGAAAAAACTTTTTTTTTTATTTTTTTTTTTCCTCCCTGCCCCCCCCCCCCCTCCCCCCCCGTATTCTATTTTACGTTTTGAAATTGTGGCTATTGCTGCTTCTGATACTTTAGTTAGGTGAGGAAGTCTTTTAATCTGTATTTCTGCCTCAGGGAATCAAGCACCCATTCAGAACTCTTAAAGACTTCATGTGAGAAATTATCGTTTGTGAGAGCAGATATTAAACTCTATGTTGTCTAAGCTGTCCTTTCTGAATTATTTATTTAATTTTATTAGTGTTGTTGTTGTTGTTTTTTGGTTTGTTTCTTTTTTTTTTTTTAAAAAGAAAACCTCAAAAAAAAAACCCTTACCACATAAATAAGTCCTCCCCTAAATGATCTGACAACTGTTGACAATTACCTTTTTTTTGGTGACTTTTACCGAGGAGTTGCAGCACTCGCTGTAGTTTGTTAAAGCAAAAATTAAACCGATTTATTTAAACGTTGCTAAAGTAAAATATTATGAATAAACAAATGTAACAACAAGCAGCATCAAGAATTTAATGAATAAAACAGGTAATTACTGAAAGCTATTGTCATGTTGATGAAAAATTGTTGCTAGAGTGCCTGCCCTCAATAAGCACAGAAGGGGCCAGATCCAACTCAGTCAGGATTCCTGGATGGGATTTTTTTTCTTTCAGAAATCGTGCAGAACTGTTTTGGTGGAATGGTATAAACCTTGAGGGCAGAAGTGATTTATCTCCATTTAACTTTTCTAAAGGATAAAGTAAGGGTAGTGAAATGTGGGAGTACTGAGTGTGTGTAGATTTTAGAATTTTTATGTAGTTTCCTAGAAAATGTTCAATCTCTCCAGCAGGATGATTCTGTGCCTCAGGTATTTCATTTTGTGTGTTTCATGCTTGCTCTGCACCCCAGTGTAGCGTGTATTAATACAGAGCCTGCGCCAGAGGCCGGTACCTGTTGAGCCTTCAACAGGATCACATTTTAAATGGTCTAAAGAATCTAATTTAGGGTTTAGAATTGAGGCCTATGAATTTAAAACAAGAAAGCCTATTTTGATTTTTTGTTTGTTTGTTTGTTTGTTTTTAAATGAATTTGTATGTTTTTAAGCACTAGTTACTTTGTTAATCAACAGTCTTTGCTCCTTTTATGACAATAGCTTAAAGTTTCCTAGTAGGATAGGTTTAGGATGGATATTTTTGTGCCCTCTTCAGGGGCAGTTTTCTAATCTCATTGCAAGTTCTACTTGCATTTCAAATGCTACTGATCTGTGCTACTGATGTTATAAAAGATGTTGAAGTTGCTGTCTCTAATTTTAAGAAAAAAAAAATCAAAGCAACCTTGTAGAGGAAATGATGATCACTGGTACCAGTAGTACTTAATCAGTGTGCCAAGGGGATGCAAAGTTATAAAATACTTGAGAATTTTTAGGCTTGAGAACTGAGATTGTCTATGCAAATATAATTCATGTGACCAGAGGGTATGAGTTTTATTTTGGTAATGAGACAGAACCAGGAATATAATCAGATTGCCTGAGTTTTGCTTTCAAACCTTCAATACTAGGAAACACCTTTTTCTCCTTTACAGCCCCTTGCCTCATTTGCTGCTCATTTGGTGCCAGAGGAGATGAGAACTGCACCTTCTGATCGATGCAGGTGGTGCTGTGCAAGTGAAAGCAGCATCTTAATAAGTGTTAAAATTCTCTAAATACTAATATTGAAAAGTAAATCAATGTTCTAAAAAGATTGTTGTTTTGCTTTATTTTTGTGTCATACTTAAGGCAAGGTACTTGCAGCTGTAGTTGGAATGAAAATACTAGTTGCTTGTAATTTCTTAATCAGTAAATATATTTTTCTAATTAGATCTTTTTTCTCCTTTTTTTGGGGGGGGGGTGTGTAATTTGTGAGTAAAGTGTTTTGGTTTTCTTGTTTTGATTTTTTTTTTTTTTTTACACTATGTTCTACCATCTGGTTCCTGAAGAAATTAAAGTGTCTAAAATCAGGCTGTTATTACACAGCTGGTATTATGCCTTAAGACCCAAGAGTCCTGACTGAATTCTGAAGCAGATCATGAAGGAGGAAAGTTTTTTTAATGGATGTGTAACCAATGCTTAAACAGTCCTGTGATGATCTTCAGTGCAGTACTTTCATGCTTTCTGTATTTGTATTTAACGGGTCTAGCTTAAAATATCTTGTATTGTTTTTAGCTGTATTAAAGTTGACACATCCTCTAGAAGAGCCCCTATATGCACCTTAAAATGTACGTGCTTTGTTACTATGGTGATGGAAAAGAACTGTGCATGTTAACAACCCCACATTAGGTAATGGAGGATTTGCAGAAATCAATTAAGCATTTGCCAGGGGCCCTGAAAATTGAGTCTGTGACCATATCTCCATCCCAGCCTCTTGGCTACAGCCAGGCTGAGGGAATCTTGTTATGGGATTAGACACGTGTGTTTTCAGATGTTTGGGAGGTGAAGAGGACTTTTTGGGAATGGTTTCACAAGTAGCTTTGCTTTATCACTTGCTTTTAAATATCTTGCATCATATACTTAAGGTGCTCTTCACAGTGTAAATGAGATGCTTGTGCAAGCATTTATGTTTGTCACTGATAGACAACCAGTTCTGCTTTCCTTTGAGCTACCCAGGTTGACATGCAGGAATTCACTACCTTTCGTGTTCACCGATATGGCTGCCTGCAAATTCTGCAAGGGGAGAATACATCCACATTCACAGCCCTAAGGCACAGTAGAAAATGTGAGCTCTTCATCATCTATCGGTTGAATCCCGTTTGAAGAACAGATCTATTCAAGGATGATAGTCCAGAACAAGACATGAATTTTGAGTACTGTAGTTTAGTATAGTGTAATTTCTTGGTGGGTGAGGGGGACGACTTTTATTCTCTCTTTTTCTGGAGCAGGTTGTGGTTAACTTATGAAAACTGATAAGCTTAGTTGTCTAATTAGAGGAGCTTTTCAGGTTTTCACCGTTCTTTCTTTCTGTGCTGTACTTTCTTAAAACTGTGATCTTGCATTTGTTATGTTATTTGCAATTATTATTTTTTTTTTTACTTTTGAAAGTGGCATATCTTTATCTGGTTTTAAGTGTGTTGGCTTTTGGAGAGAGACCTATCCTTGTAGGTTTTGTCTTAAGCATTTTAGGAAGCATTTTCCTGAAGATTTCTCTGTATTAATGTTCTCGTACATCTTACTCTGAACAGTGACTCTGGAAAAAAAGTCACTTCTTAGTGTCCCTCGGGCATTTTGATTGGCCCACTGAGCACCCTTACATGTCTTCATACCAGGGTTTTACCCTTGAGCAATGCTAGCAAGAACACTCAGTTTTGCTACTCTGGGACAAAAAAACCCATAACCCAAATAAAACCTTATTTCCTTTGCTGTGCAAAGCAGAATGCTTCCCACAGGTAGCGAGTTCATCCTCTTTTCAGCAATGAAAGACCATCGTTTTACAGAAATGTTGAAAATCCCTGTTGAGTGACTACTACAGAAAATTCAACTCTTCTGATGTGTGTGAACAAATCTTCCTGAAGTAGAACTGCAGTTATACATTTAGCTTCTTTTCTGAATAAAATCAAAATGTATTATTTAAACTTGTAGAATAAGGGGAAATATGTTTACCAAATCTGTTATTTTAGGTTTTTATTTTTATTTCAGGTTTTTTAGGTCTGAACAGCTATTGGGAGGAATAGGATTGCTTTTTTTTATTTTTTAGCAAATCAGTGCTGCATGAGCTTGACCCTCACAACTGAAGCTCAATCGATAAAGTAAAAGCTTTATTAAGGTCCTCGTGCTCCTTCCACCTGGAGGGTACAAACAGTGAGCTTTGAGGGTACAAAACCATGATGATCCATATCTCTGCCATGTGCTTCAGGACAAGACAGTTTCAGTAGAGAAGTTGCAAGAGATATCCTAATTAACTTTCTCATGGTGGAGGAAGCAACAAGTGTCACTTCTCAAGGGCAGGAGTAATTTTGGCTAGCTTTTCTGAGGTTGCTTCAGAGATTGTTTCCAAGGCAATTACAATCAGTGCAGAAATCATAGAATCCTACAGGAGGAAGGATCTGCTTTCTCAATTTTAATTTCTTTGTTTCTCATCTAACGAATAGCTGTATATTTTACATTGCAGAAAGTGTAACTGTCATTTCCAAGTTTCAGCATTAATATATATGATCTAGGGTGATCTTTGGTGAGAGAGGGATTTTTTTTCAGCTTTGGTATTCCTAGGCTGAGACAAATATTTCCTTATTTTGTCTGTGTAATAAAATGGCATATTTGATTTCTGAGAAATTTAGTTTTAATAGTTGAATTAAAAGATTAAAAGATGCTGTTCAGGGTTGTATCATGTTTTCTGTAGGATGCCACTTCTTTTGTCTTTATTTACACTGGAATATGATGTTCTCCAGAGGACTATTTTTGCTTTCCTCTAAAATGAGTTGTTATTATAGCCCAGCAAATATTTTTTTCAGGAATTGCTTCTGTTTGACTTTGGGATATGTCCTTTGGTAATAACAATGCTGGTCAAAAAGTAGGGAGTGCTGTTGGTCTGACCCTGTCTTGGTGCATTATTCCAGTAGATTACAAGAAGCTCAGATTGATACTTCTTAGGGTTTAAACAGCCAGGTAGTATTTGTATGTCTCTTAACTTCAGTAGAGAGCATGATCAGAAATTGCTCAAATATCTGACAAATAGGAAGGATTAGGTATTCTTTCTGTCTATCATTTTATTAAGGTTTGATTTTTTTCCTGTTGATAAACCTACATCTTCAGACTCTCGCTCTCATTATATACCATTTCCTTCATAAAGGAAAATGTTTTGTGTATGGTTTATTCATTTCAATACATAGCCTTGCATCAGCAGTTGCTCAATTTGGTGGTTAAAGCTGCTACCAAATGACGTTCCAAGGTCCACAGGAATTAAATTGAATTCAGTATTAATTATACTACTTGAGAGTGCATGAAAATGTCTGTAGCTCTGATGGTCTGGAAGTTGATCATCTTCGTAAAACAATGCGGGAAAGGGTATGCACAAGAAATCTTAATAATTCTGTGGGTGTTTTTAAGAGATCTAAATCTGAAATTTTTAAATGCCCTCTCCCCAGAATTGTGTGACCTTTTGTGGGGTTATAACTGATATGTGCTATGGATGGATTTGTTTTAATGGTTTTTGATAGACGATTTACATAATTCAGAGTACTTAGCTCTTCAGAATGGATTTGGGATTTTGGGGTTGTTTTCAGGGGATTTTTTCTTTGTTGCTTTGGTTGTTGTTTTTTTGTGGGTGGTTTGTTGTTGGTTTTTTTTTTTTTTCAAGATCATTTTGGTCACCCTGTGAAGTATTTCAGAATAAGGTAAAGTTGCAGAAGTACACAAGCCATTTAAAATAGAAATAAAAAGAATTCCATTCATGCTCGACATTTTACCAACTGACAAATCCAATTTCACTAAATAAATAGCAAAGTTGCTGTCATTTTGACATAAAAAATAACTTCGTCTCCATGTAGTTAATGTCCACCTCTTAAATCATCCAAAGCAAATTTACAGTTGAGATCAGTTAATGAGGGAGTGGGATTAGAGTTATTTAAAATCCACTGAACTTAACTGCTCACTTGTTTGCTTTTTAATGGTAAAGCAGATCTGTGGTTTGAAGCTTTTGTGACAAGGCAGATGATGGTTCAGGACTACTTGAAAACTACAAAGGGGTTAGCTCTTTTCTGGGAGATTGCAAATCTCCCTTTGAAAATGTTCAAGCACCTTAACTAAGATACTGAAGATATTCAGAGATGTGATTAATATCTGCACAAAGTATTTCAAGGATGTCGCAAACAAGTAATAATTCAGTACTATAGTTCATTATTTTAAGATGTTAATACTGCTGTTACTGTAAAATATTAACACTTTACATAAAAACACAAGAATTGTCATAAAGGATCTGGAAAAAAATATTGTTGGCATGCTTTCTGTGACTTTTCCACTTGCTATACTTGGTTAAATTCAGCATGCCTCTGTTTACTCATCAGAAATATTTAGTATATTATTAGTATATTTTATTTGTATATTACAGTATATTTGAGGTATATTATTTGTTTCTTGACTTTTTGGTGGAAACCTTTTACCATGTGGCTCTTTAGCACATTTTACTTGAGCAGAAGTTTTATTTTGGATGGCTTATCTGTTCTTAAATATAAGTGTTGTGCTTTCCATCATTCAGAAGTTGAAGTGAATGGAAATGACTATGCCAGGTTACTAGTTTTTTAATCATAGAATGGCCTAGGTTGGAAGGTACCACAGAGATCATCTAATCCAACCTCCCTGTCATGGGCAGGGATGCCTCTCAACTAGACCAGGCTCCTCAAGGCTCTGTCCAACCTGGCCTTGAACACCTCCAGGGAGGGGGCAGCCACAACGTCTCTGGGCAATTTATTCCAAAGTCTTGCCTCCCTCATACTGAAGAATTTCTTCCTAAGATCTAATCTAAATCAATTCTTACTCAATTTAAATCCATTTCCCCATGTCCTGTCAGTCAAAGCTCTTGTAAAAAGTCCCTCCCCAGCCTTCTCTTGGTATAGTTTGCTTATCATTTTTGCATGATAGAACTTCAAATTAGTCTAGAGACAAAAGTATTTTAGAGCATTGTATTCCACGAGTATTTATTTTCTTGAAACACTTTTGTCTCAAGAACTGTGAACAAGGTAATGAGACAAAACAATAAAACATCATGTTCTAGGGAAAAACTTAGCAATTCAGTTTTGTTAGGAAATGCATTGAATTTATAGGCATGTCAGTGTCATCTGCTTTATTTTTTATGCTGAAGTAGTGTTTTAGCAGAAGGAAATGGAACTGGAAGGTGCTGGTGCTATTGGGCTTTGGCTTTGAACAAAGACCTCCTGAGTGGGGAGGGGATTGCATGTCACCTTCCTTCAGTCCCCAGTCAGGGCTGGCTCCTTAATACTTGGAAACTATTTTTTTGGGTTTTTTTGGAGATGCTGCTTTATACTAGATAAATCTGAGGTACAAACAAAGCATTTCTTGATTAAAAAGTATAAAAATACTTAAATTATTCTGTGTTTACTTATAGGCTGGTCTTTTTTTTTTTTGGTGTTTGTTTTGTTTTTTTAAAAAGGTCTGCTTAACAGAAACAAACAGAATGCAAGGAATTACAGACCCTAAATGTGAAATCATATGGGTTTGAGAGAGCTGCCGAGTATTTTACATTACTTTTTTCCCTTCATTGCTTGTAGTGTTGTTGGACTTATTGTAGACAATTTCTTAGAAGTAAAATACACCAAGGCTGTTATTGTTGCATGCAACACTTTCTCAGCTATAAAATATTGATGATGTATCATCAGTGAAACTCTTGTTTTTTCAAGATGAGTTTAGAGAGTTGAAGTTATCAAATTAAAATCAGGTTTGGAGGAATGGAAGGGCAAAAGTGAACCTGCTGTAAGAGTTTACTATGTCTACAAAATATATTAATTTGCTTCCCCTTATTAAAACTGGGCTTTCTGCCAAGAAAGATCTGCTGTTCAGCTGGGGCTTGCAGAAGCAGCAACAGCTGCAGGAGGTGATATATACCATTCTTTTCATTCTCAATGGCACTGACAGTTAGCAAAGTTCCTTTTCTTTGCTCAAGTTTATCCTTGCTAGAAGTGAAATGAAAGGCAATAGAGACAGTAAGACAATGCTGGAAAGACAAAGACGACTGACAACGAGAGAAATCTCAAGGCCTAGTTTTAAGTATGCATTTAAAAGTCAATTAGGCAAACGACTGGCATTAAGTTTCTAAAATTATTTCAGATGCCTGTCTTGCTATTTGAAAGCTGCTCTTGTGGAAACTTTTCCATTGAGTATATAGTACAGTGAACATTAGAGTCCTTTATTAAGACTGCTTCTCATATTGAGTTATTGCCCTGTCACCCAGTGCATTGAGTTCTGGAAAAATACCTAGTAAACTCCACAACCTAATTGATGTACTGTTTTGAAGTGTTGGAAGCTATAGATAGTTTGTCTGAGAATTGCTTCTAGTCCTACCAGTGGTATCCATGGCACTAGTAAGAAAGCATTTCTAGGCAGTTTTTATTGGCTTCACATGTTAGTTTTATTGCTACTTTTAAAGAATGCTCAAGCACTATTCTGAAACTAAAGAAAATGCAAAGAGAAGTTTAAATGTCTCTGTGGGCTATGCAGCTGCCACTCATTATATAAATAATGACAGACTTCATCAGAATGCCTGCTTCTTAAGGCAGGAGACCATGATGCTGAAACACTATTAGAGCAATGTTGTTTATATTCTGCTAAAAACAATTATCCTGCAAGACTTAGAAGTGTTAGTTTTTATGGGTGTGATAAACTCCACAGACTTCCACAGAGATCTGTAGAATTACAAGTGATATACTTACATTGTTGCAGGACTGAATCCCCAGTACTTCTGTAAGATGTTTCTAGTTGCAGGCATATGCTGATTATTCATTAGTGTGGCAGAAGTGTTTCTTGGGGATTGGTCTGTTATGATCAGTATTGTTATTATGCCAAGGCAAAGAGGTTTTTACATTAAATAATATTTGATAGGGATTGTTTTTAAAAAACCTGGTTTGATCCACCAGTAGTTGTTTCCAACAACTTCTAAGCTCCCAAGGGCTCTTATCTGTCCAGTAATGCTATTTTTAATTTCTGTGAATTCCTTATTTTTCCTCCCTGTGAAGATTTATTACCCTTAAAAGTTATCTTCAGTTAGCTATTTTGTCCTAAAAGTGGCCTTGTTCTGTGCTGTCTCTTCATCACTCTGGGACAGAAAATGAGCTCTACTGTTTGAGGGGAAAGGCCTGTACTTTGGATCTTGGCTACCAAATAGAGCAGCTTTTCTGTTCGCCCCACAGCTGCTGTTAATGTTTCATTCTGCAACTGCTAGAGGATGGGCAAGTAACTGTCCTCACGCGAGACAAAAATAAAACTCCATTAGTCAGCTGCTGTGGGTTGTTGAAGCAGAAATGCAGGCAGTATTTTCTCCTGGTGGAGAAAAATCCATCACATCCTATTAAAGTTGCCATTAGCTGACTATGGGGGAAATGTACATTTCCTGCATTCACTATTGCCTGTTCTCCTTAACTTTGATGTCTGTCTGCTTTAAAACTTGTAATTTAGTCATAACTATTATAAGATCATGTTGCATCTCTAGGGTTAAATTTGTTTGACATATAATCTGTCTGAGAAAAGCCCTTAAGAAATAATAGTGCTTGACACTAACTGAACCTTAAATTATTGTGGTGTGAATTAGAGAACCTTGTTCCTAAAGAGGTCCTGTGAGCTTTCTAAAATCTGTATTACCCTGTAGGACTTCTGAAACTTAGTGTTCTAACTTTTAGACTATTTTGTATTTTAACTCATTGCTGTTAATCATGGATTTTGAAATTCCTTTCAGAAGTGGGCTTATTTGGGGGGTTGTCATTTTGTTTGGTGGGTTTCATCAGCTCTGGTTTGTGTATTTTTTTGTGTGTTTTTGTTTTGTTTTGATTGTTTGTTTTTTTTATACAGCTGTCTTCTGTAGGTTGAAAATACAGTAGGCCAGTGGCATCATGACATTCTCTTGCTGGTGCTCATTGTAAACTTTATATAAGGTTTATATGTAAGGTTTTTATAACCCTTCAACTTTTTCATGTTAACATTTGAATCCATTATGTTTGACATAAAGCAGAACCAAGAAAACACAAAGGTGCCTTATTTTCATAGCTGCTCATCAATGAATATTGTTTTTCTTTGTTACTGTAAAAGTGGCCATTTTTAGTCCTGTCTAGAGCAGCCTTTCAGTAAAGGATGATTTTTTTTCTCCCTAAGGCAAATACAGACTTCCTCTTAGTACTTAGAGATTTTGTTTAAAAACTCTTGGCCACTTCATTCCTTCTTTCTTTAATAGCTTTTTTTTTTTTTTAAATTGTATGAAGTGTAGATAAAGACAAATGATCAAATACCTTGAGAGGAATTAATATTTAACCTTCACATGAGGAATGAATGGTTCTTTACAATAACACTTCTGTTATTAGAATATCAGATGTCCTGGGTCTGTGATTACAGATTACATTAATACCTTGAAACTGAAGGTAAAATATTACTCAATATTATCTTGTATGGCCCCTACATTTCTCTCTACATTGTGTACAGTGTTGAAGAAGAAATGATGCAGTGGGGAACTGTATTCTAGTTTTGATTTTTATTGATATTGAAGTTATGTTTTAAAAGAGACAAATCCTCTCCAGCTAGTTGGCAGGTTTTTTTGCTGCTGGTTTTTGTGTTTCTTTAGGGCAGGTAATGGGCAACGCCTTATGCTGATTTCAGTTTGCTCCCTCTGCTGATGCAGTTCCTTCTTGTTATTCTCAATAAACTATGTGGTAGTAAAGAACTTTAGAACAGTCAAATTAAAATAAGATTATTGTGATGTTATATAGATACAGTTACATGCTTAATGACTACTAGTTGCATTAAACTAAAAAGTAAAAATTATGAAGTTCCAGCTGAGGCAACTATTTTCTGTCATGTCATTTCCTTGCAAATTCATCATGGAAGTTGTATTTCTGTGAATAGTATGGAAATGTAGACAAAATTTTGTACTCTTTTACACATGAACTTGGTTGCTGGTCTAAAAGCTATTGTAATATGCAAGGATTATTTTGTAAGATTGAAAAAGAAGCGTCAGTAAAAACGTGGTTTAACTTTCCAGAAAAGAAAATGAGCAGGATCCTATTTCAATGTATTTGATCAGGCACTCCTAGTTTTACCAAATAGATAAACACAATTTCATGTTACCCTAAGGTTGGGCCCTTGTGCGAAACTGAGTGGCCCTTCCATGAGAGCAAGTAGTGGAATTTCTCCTGAGGTGCTGTGTCTGGGGGTTGTTTTCCTATTGGAATTTTGCACTCTGGTGTTCAATAAAACGTTACAGTTTTCCCTTGCAAAAAAAAAAAATCCATCTCCACTACATTTCTTGTTGGCCTGCCTCCGTCTGGCAGCTTCCAGACAGCTACAGAGATTTCTTCACAGCTTTCAACCTTTCTCCTCTTTAGTTTCAGTCTCTTGTGAGTAGTCTCATCCTCTGCATGCGTTGCTCATTAAACAGGCACTGTTTTTTCTTCAGTGCAGATTTTTATTTATGTCAAATTCTTCCTGCATGCTGAATAATGTATCCGAGTCTGTTTTTTTCTGCGGAATACTTGAAGTTGCAATGTAGGCAGCTGAGTAGTTTTGTGTACGGTGAAGAGAGAAGCTGGAGTGTGCTGTCAAATGTTTGTGTGAGTGTGGGCAGTGTTGCTCTTACTCTTGAAGCAACATTTCTCTGTAGTTTCTAGTTATTACTTTAATATATCAGTAGAATTCAGTAACTGGTCTTTGTGAATACATGTGAACACTGGTATCTATAGGCTTTCTCTTACCTGTATCTCTTCAGATTGGGTTGGTAGGGAGCTTATTTTGCCTCTTATAAATTCAAAGAGATTGTTTTATGGTCCAGCATAGTTCATGTACACAACTGTGATCCAGTAGAGGAAAGGCAAACTCTCAACCCCCCTACTGCTGTTTCAGAAAGGAACAGACAGGAGGAAGTAGGAGTGAGAACAGATTTCTAGATAGATTGGTAGGCAGCAGGGTGAATTCTTAGCACTTCCCACCAGAAGTTTATTCTAATAGGCATCAGGTTTTAACTGTGTAACTGCTGCTCAGGAAGCTGGAACATGAGGATCAAGAGTAAATGTGTAATATTGGGCTAATTTCAAATGAAAATGATAAAACTATTTCCTATCTGAGACAGAGTTGTGATGTTATCGGCCTCTAGCTGTGCTGAGCAGATCATGGCTGGATTTTTATTGTTTATCATTTCTGTTTTCAAACTTTATGTACGACTGAGTGTAGTCACTGCTGGCTGTATCAGGAAGGCACTACTGTAGTAGTGTCCTGACTGAATGAGACTTTCTTGAAATTCACATCTGGTGGTGGAAGTGTGCATATAGTATATCTACAGTGAGTGGAATATGTCAAATGCAACAGCTTTTTTTTTTTTTTTTCTTGGTTTGTGGGCCTCTTAAAGCCAAGGGGTGGTTTTGTCTGCATGTTCCTATTCTGTACAGGAGGAACAAATGGATTATTATGTTGGACTAACAACTACATTATTGGTCATCAATTTCAGACTGATTTAAACCAGAGTTGAAGCAACAAGCAGAACAAAAAAAGCAAACTCTTTAGAATTAAAATTTCTGTATGGACTACAGAACAACTTTTATGGCTTTCCTCTGGATTAAAAACATACAAATGTATATGTATAAGTGCCCTCCCCTCTCAAATGCATAGTTTAGATAAGTATTTAAATAATTGTGTAATAATTGTGGGCTGCCACTAAAAGGGATAGGTTTTGTTCATCTACACAGCCTTTCCCTTAGATCAAAGGGGCATATGACTGCAGGCGATTTGGGGCACTGAATTGTCAGAATGATCTTTTTGGATAATAGATTTTTCTGTTTCTCTTACATAACTGACTCACATTACAGTTGTGTGCTGGTTTGAGTGAACTCCAAGAAACTAGCAGAATTGTGCTCCAAGGATGGAGGAGGAGGAGGAGGTAGGGATTCAGGATGAATATATAGGTGAGTAGGTTTAGTTGCCTTATCACAAAATTAAATAATTTTTGCTGCGGACCTACAGATGCTGAATGACTGGTAGAGCTCTGCATGTATGACTGTTTAGAATCATAGAATGTTAGGCATTGGAAGGGACCTAGAAGATCATCTAGTCCAATCCCCCTGCCAGAGCAGGATCACCTAGACTAAGTCACCCAGGAACACATCCAGGAGGGTCTTAAGTGTCTCCAGAGATGGAGACTCCACAACCTCCCTGGGCAGCCTGTTCCAGAACTCTGTCACCCTCACTGGGAAAAAGTTTTTCCTTGTGTTGACCCTAAACCTCTTGTGCTCCAGTTTAGACATCTCCTATGAATAAAAACGTGCAATTAATGAGCTCACAAAATTAGAGATTTGTGCAGTGTTTATGTGCTATGCATAGCATACTGTACTGTTCAATGGAGCGTCATCCTTTAATTTGTCTTGTAGAGGTTCGTTGTCTGTGTCAAAATGCTTGCATGAGTGTAATCTGGAAGCTGGTATCTCCTGAGTGCCAGTGTACTAGAACCTAGTGTTTTAAGCTTGAAATTAATGGATTTTTTTTATGGTCTTTCATTCTCAAGAAATACGAAATAACTTTCTTTAAATAATGATTCTTATTAAAGGAAGAATAGCTGTAAACTCAAAGGGTTTTCATATTGTGGTTTGTTTTTGGTTGGTTTTTTTTTTTCTTCCTCTTCTGAAGAGGGGAGATTTGTATTTCCTCTTCCTTACGTGCTTGGCATAATAATGCAGGAGTACAAACTTAAAAAGAGTGGTAACAAGCAGCAGTGGCTTATGATGCCAGTAGTACTGGAGTTTGGAAAATGTGTTGTACCAGTAAATTGAATAGTCTCAATTAAAAGTTTGAGTCTCCATTGCAAGTATTTAAAGATATAGTCACTTAATTGATTTTTGTGTTATTCCCCAAAATGAATGTTTTCTAGCAGAAAAGGTTCAGTTGTCAAATGAGTTTTTCTAGGTTGTTCTGAAAGGCTTCTTTTCTATTTTAAAACTTTTTTTGGGTGATATTTCCTTGAGTATTGGTGACTCTGCATCAATGAAGATGAGCTGATGAATCACTTCAGACAAATCACATTTGTTTGGTATATATTTAACTTCTTCCAAGTAGAGATTGCTATAACTCCTGTCCAATTAAAAGATCCAGACTGAGTGCACTTAACCCTTGCTGAGTCTTGTTGTAGTTCTCATTCAGATTTCAAAATTCATACAGTTGGGCGACTATCTTTAGTATTGGTTTATTGTAAAAGTATTATTTTACGAGTGCAGAAGTTTGGCTAGATATGCTGTATCAATGTTTAAATATAATCAAAGCAGTGCTCATTTCTTTTATCTCCATTTTGAAAATACTAGATTTTACATGGATGGATAATATAAAAATTAATAGCTACCTACATGTTAGTTATGCTTGTAATTGATTCTCACTGTGATGCATTTTCAGTTCTGTTTTTTGCAAATTGTGGCTTCTCTGCATCTCAGTTTTCACCACATTATGGGATAAACTTTTTGCAGTGTTCAGAATATCTACTTTTACATGTTACCAGATGTAATCACCTTGTGTCTTCTGGAAGCAAGAGGGCTTTCCATTTATCTATTCAGTCATTACATAAAGGATATTCAGTTTGTATTAGCATGTAAACCGGACTTTACTAAATAGAGAGAGGGCCAAAACCTCTTGCAGTACGAATGTAGAGAATGAAAATGTACTTTTCTTGGGAGGAAGAAAACTATCCATAACATATATGTTATGAATTTGAAAACCAGATACTGCATGTTTGTTCTGCACTCATTGACGGCCATTCAATTTTCCGTCTTCCCTCTGTAACGTTATTTATTTGGTAGGGAAGTTTATGCACACCATATATGCAAGCCATATTCTTCCTCAGCCTTGAACTTTTCATGTCACTGACTTCTGAAACATCTATTAGTTCATCTTTGTTACTTGTGTTCTGGCATTTTTAGCTCCCCTGTCTTCCCCTTAAATAACTCTTGGGCAATCTTTTCTTTTGTGTACTTCCTAAAGAAACAACTGTGTCAGCTGTTTTTCTTTAAACATCAGCTTTTTATGTGGAGTAGTCAATATTGGTTTTTTAGCCAATCTTTTGTGAAAATGTATTGAATGGATGTGTTGAGTACCAGTCACACAACACTTTGCAGTCAACGTTAAGGGTGAAGAAAACAAGGATGAGCTACTTTAGTTAGCAGGTACTTGCAGAATGATGGTTTAGATTCCTTTCACTTCTTTCTTGATTTTTTTTTTTTTTTTTGGTCTTGTTTTAGTCAATAAGTTTTTAAAGTAATAATAAAAATTTAATTATGCTGGCAGGGGTGGGAAAAAATTGCAGGCAAATGAATTCTGACTAGGAATTATTACTGCCTGATTGGAGAATATTCTTTATTCCTTTCAAACACAATGACTTATTTTGATGTTTGAACAACCAAATTCAAGAAGCAGAGCCCTCAAAACCCCATTGTACATCCTGTACATAAAGCTCCTATGTAATTAATGTTTTCCCAATGTTAGGTTGTGAAAAAAGTCTACAAAATTCTATCAGATGAATTTTCACGTTCCAACCAGTACTTTAATCGTATATTGCTAAACAGGGAAAATTTTGCTTCAAAAAGTAAAGATTTTTTTTAGCATCACTAAACAATACTTGTAATATTAAGTTATTTTTACCTCTTCTGTGATCTTTTCACCTCATGTTTCAGTATGCATAATAAAATGCTGATTGCTTTTCTTTAGTTAGTAATGCAGTTAATGACTGTTTTATTTGTGTTATGTGGACAGTCTCATTGTAGGCAAAAGTACTGAAAATTCCATGTTATTTATAAAAAGGGAAAGCTATTTAAAATCCTTACTGTTTTAGTAGTAGATCCTGTGTTTGGGATATGTATAGAGCAGATCTTTCCTTTCCTGGAGTAAGAGCACAAGTCCATAACATAAGGATTCAAATGAAATGGCCAAATTTAGATTACTGGTTTTTGAGTTTGCTCTTCACCTTCTGCATCTATTTGTCTGTACCACCAATTTAGTTTCTCTTTATACTTACTGGATATATGATGTTGTTTTCTGTCTCTCAAAGCAGAGTTGTTTAATTTTCAGATCTTCCTCCTTTTGGTGAAGTTCTACCCCATACCCATAACTTTTAATGGTAATTATGGTTTTGAAAAGTCCAAAGAGGAAGAAACAAGACATAACTCTAAAACATCTAATGATCTCAGTGTTGTAACCCTTTGTTTAGGACCTGGACTTTGCTAAAACAAGGAAAATATATCTGGTGGATCCCTTCTTATTTGCCAAGTAGACTCAGATTCAGAGATTATTGTAGGAGTCCTCATGACTAGCTAGCTATCATTTATGAAGTATGAATGTACTTTTGTTTTGTTACATATCTGTGGAGGTATGCATGTATAATTCTTTTTCTGTGCAGTTGGTTACAAGCTTCTAAACTTCTCTTGTGGAACAGAAGTACAACTAAATAGTACAACTTAAATAATCTTTTTTGTACTGAGAGGCCATGTAGTATGCTAATTTGCTCTTTTATGTTCATGCATGACCCCTGGATTCATTACATACAGCTTTTTGTAGAAACTTGTGAAAAGTTTTAGCAGTAGCTGGAGCGGGGAATGTAGTTAAACAAGGCTTACACTTTTTAAATTCACTGTTACATTGTGTTCTCTGAAACCAAACTAGGAGGAGTGGCTGACACAGCAGCAGTCTGTGCTGCCATCCAGAGAGACCTGGACAGGCTGGAGAGCTGGGCAGGGAGAAATGCAATGCAATTTAACAAGAGCAAGTGTAAGGTGCTGCACCTGGGGAAGAACAACCCCATGTATCAGTACAGGCTAGGGGCTGATCTATTGGAGAGCAGCTCTGGAGAAAGAGATCTGGAGGTCCTGGTGGACAGGGGGATGACCATGAGCCAACAATGCACCCTTGCATTGGCCAAGAAGGCCAATGGCATCCTGG
>JAOEGS010010329.1:0-48620 GCA_025447755.1 Corythornis vintsioides
AAGAGAGGTGTTTCAGCCCTCTGATCATCTTTGTTGCCCTCCTCTGGACCCGCTCCATCAGCTCCATGTCTTTCCTGGATGTAGGATAAGGGTTCTTTAAGGAGCCTAACATGAGAAAATGCTTCTCATTCTTTAATAGGAAGCCTAGAGCAAGGAAGGATCGAGTCAGGTAATATCAAGCAAAGAAATGGACAAAAAAGAAAAAAAAAACCAAAATAACAAACCCCATGCAAGATGTGGGAATGACTGGAAGGGCAGGCACACCAACACTAAATTTGGATTTTAAGATGAAAATGTCTAAAATTGGGGTAATCAATGATGCAATTCCTATAGATATAGATACCCCACAAACTTTGGATGGTTGGGTGATATTGATGTTTGTTTTGTGTTTTTTTTTTTTCTTTTCATCTAGAAAATTGCAGCTATTTTTAGTTTTCTACAGCTGACTGTTTCATTGCCCAGTGTGCATCCATCTGCTGCAGGAGCCACTCTGGAGGCAGTGGCAGTGGAGCAGCCCCTGGCTGCACACTCAGACACGCTCAGCACGCCTGGGTGGGAGCAGCTCCCAGCTCTGCAGTGACCTGCCTGATCTGATGCTGCTGCTGCATACAGGTATGTGTGAAGGGCAAGCTGCAGCCTGCACCTCCCATACCAAAACCCTTCCTTTAGGAATCAGGCTCCCCCAAGGCTTCTACGATGCAAACTGGGTCATTAGTCTACTGAGGTTCCTGCTTGGTACTCACCACAGTGTTACCTGAGAGCTTGTCACAAGTACAGCACAGTACCAAAGCCTCCTCTCTCTGCTGGTCAGCAAGGACAGCATTTTATATAGCACACCTATATATTGACTTTTTTATATTTACAGACTTTCTTCTAATCATGACTGAAGAAAAACTGGCTCATTTTCTCTTATAGGGCACCAGTGTTCATACTTCTTACATCTCTCAAAATGCCTCTGATCTCCCAGGCCAGTCACAGAGAAGGATTCTTTTTTTCATATGCAAGTCTTCCTTGCTCCCCTTGATTCCCGCCAATGCACTGGGGGAACAGATCCTGACCTTGGGAGCACAACCCCTCAGCCTTCTGAAGAGCCAGAAAGACATCACAACCTAAAAAAAAAAAAAGGTCTGTTGTCCCAAGAATTATCCCAGAAATTCAAACTAACTCCCAGCTACCCTTTATCAAAGGAATACAGAATATTCTCCATAAAATACATCACAGACTCTCCTACGTCTTCTTAGTCAGAGCTTTGGTAAGAGCCAAGAAGACTCTGCCTTGTGCTTTCACTTATTACGAGGCACTTTCTCTGCTTCAACACCTCGTGCTTGTTCAGTTGCCTCCACCAAGGCACTGAGCCACCCTGATGATGTGATCAGGTGTTCTCTGCAATTCCTCATAGATCCCCCCCATGCTCCACGAGTGGAAATGGCCTTTTGCACCTGCTAGGACTGCAGGACAATCACCACTCCAAGGGCTTTCTTGCCTCCTCCCTTATGCAACCTTATCATGGCCTTTCTGCACATTGCTCAGCAGCCAGGTCTTGCTATGTCACACTGCTGAAGGGGTCAGTTAGAAATGGCTATTGAGGCAGACACTCAAAATTATTCAAGAAATGGGACAACTTTTAAGCTGACTTACAAACTGAAAAGCTTCTCCTTGTTTATGATGGAGCAGCAATTTCAGCCTCTATCCCCTGCCAGCCGAGACCTAGGAGAGCAGGAGGACACCAGGCAGTGCCTACCCAGTCACGGGCCAGAGCTATCTCAGCTCAGAGTCAGGCATCACAAACTGTAACCGAGCTTTGCATTCTGAACAAATGGTGGTGGATTCACCAAAACCAGTTGAGTCCTTCTCACAGCCCTTTACAACTGAAAAAAACACCCATATACAAATATTTAAAAGCAGCAAGCACCAGGGAGGAGGAAAGGGAAATATTTGCAATCCAGAAACAGATTCTGGAGTGAAAGTGTCAGCGGCGACTCCATCTGTCAAAGGCAAGTGACAACATTGGAAAAAGCAGGTTCTCCCTCCCTAGCCCAGACCCAGAGAAACTGCCTGCTGAAGGGCTTGGCTGCCTGGGCTCCAGTTCCAAACTGGAAATGCCTGCACATGGATGAAACTTTACAGCAAGAACAGATGCACAGCCTCACTGTTTTCCTAAATCCAATAGGAGGAGCATGGTGGCTCCTTAGTCTTTTTTTTTTTTTTTTTTTCAGGGATGCAAAAACATCCCCCAGGCAAGGAAGGCTATTTCACAATCCAAGGAATCTGCAGTGTACTCCAAGGCTGTGACACGCACAGTCTGCCCCAGCAAACACATTGCATGACAAGGCCATTCACGGAGGGGAGAAGCAAAATACTCAGCAGACAGTGAAGGCTTGGGCAGGAGTCTGGCTTTGGCCCTAACTTAGTAAACAGCTTGGCCAAGGCAAGGTGGTGTCACATGCTTTAGCAGGACTAGAAGTAACCCGTTGGCTTAAAGCAGAAATGCAGCTCCCAATTAAAAGGTAAAAAAAAAACCCCAAAATCCATTGCTGCCACCTCCACAAGATCTCCAGAAGCAGCAGCCACAGGAGGAACATCCCTGCACGGGACAACCAGACAAACCTGGCCTTGCTCCCATGACTTCCCCCATGGCAGGAGGCCTCGAGGCCCTTCAGACAAGTGACTCCTCCTGGCACAGCTCTGGAGAGTCCTGCTGGAAGCATCTGAAGGCTCCTTACTGCCGAGGAGGAAGCTCGTGAGCTGCCAATTTCTAGTGAAACCTTTGCCCTCACTTGGCTTTCACTCCCCTGTGCCAGATGTTCAGGGAAGTGAGCCCTAGCAAGCAAGGCAGATCCTTCTGATTCATCAGTGAAGGGGAAAAAACCACCCTGGAGTCAGCCTTAGCTCCAGGCTGTGAGGGCTGCTTTCAGTAACCGGTGCTTGGAAATTCCTCCTTCTGTTTCAGGAAGCATCTGCTCTCCACACAACGGAGCAGTCTTCAGCTTTTGACCATTCTTTTAGTAGAGAAGAGCAGTGCACAGCCAAACCTCCCTCCCCCTAAAATTCCTCTCATAGTTTGGGTATTCAGGAAGAGCTTCTGTCACTGAGAGACGCGGGCTGATGCAGGACGGTGCAATCGTGATCGTGCAAAGCAGGCAGTGTGGGTCACAACACACACTGGTCTCTTGGCCACAAGAACAGCCCAAAGGAGAGTGTAAGTGTGCTGAACCTGTCCATGAGCCATCCACCTCTGGGTCTATAAGAGGGGTCCCTGGCAGGTTCCTGCAATCAGCACTGCCAGACCAGTTCCTACACACACAAAACCAACTCCCCTCTGTGACCCCTGGGCCACAGCTGAGGGTTCATGGGGCTCCATGCAGCTCTAGGCCATTTCCCTTCCACTTGTGCACTGACACTAGGGCAGCCTGGTGCAAAACTTCCCTGTGCTGACCACCTCCCCTCTCTCCAGCCCACAGCCATTCTCCCCCATTTACTAGCCACAAGTGCAATTATCTTCTCCTTCAGTTTATTCTAATGCTTGTCAAATGACCAAAATCAGATTACTGGGGTTTTATTGCTCAGATTCATCCACCTTTTCCCTTCTTAAAGGCAGATCTACAGTCTCCAGCAATACAGCACTGCCCTAACTTCCTACCAGAACTGAAATTCTGAGTGCTAGCTCACTCAGAACTCTGGTTTGTTGCTAGTGTTGAATATTTAGCCCAACCTGTCCTTTTGCTGGATTAACATTTTCTCTCATTTTAATTTGCTTCCAGATATTTCTGTTTTAGTGTGAATCAAAAAGCAGCTTTTACTTTTATTCTGGCCCATATTCCACTGTTCCTCTTTCTTCATACAGTGCATCTCAGGGCACGAAGGCATCACACAGGTCTCCAGAAGGCTACTGCACCAGACTGCATGGAACACATCAAATCCTCTGCCTCACCATTCTGCTGCTGCTTCTGTATCACACTGATTTTTTTCCTTATAACATCTCCTGAAAATCCTCTTCTCTGCAAAGCACTTATCCCTTCCTCAGTATGCAAGTGCTGCCAAAAGACTAACATAACACAGAGCAAATCCCTCTCAGCTGCAGGCAGAATAAGCTTATCTGATCACTGACCCCAGCAATACACCTTTTTCTCAGATAAACTCCCTTTGATTTCATGTACTCAAGAGAGGGCTAAGCAAGGATCCCAGTAACTGGCCCAGAATCTCTGGTCAAGCAGCTCCAGGTCTGGTGTCAGGAGGAATTCAAAGTCTCACGCCCCACCGTGACTGTACCACAGACACATGCAGCTGCCGGTGACATTCAGGGCCAAAGGAAACATCGGAGCCTGGCCCATTTTTGGGATGAGTGTGTCCACTTCCCCAGCAGTCATGTTGTTTAGCAGGATGCTCCCAGTCCCCTTAACTCTGTCCAGACGTAAGTCTCCTGAGTGTAACCACTTCTGGCAGAGGGACAGTGGCATATTCCTAGTTCATACAAGTACATGAATCTAGCAAAGGAAGAAACTCCCTTTTCTCTAGCAAATCAGCTAAGAAATAAACTCTTCTCAAAGCACAGTGGGCAGGCGTCATTCTGAACTTACCACACACTGGTAAAATCACTGACTCTTGCTACCAGAACAAACAGACGCCCACGTCTCACTCCCAGAGCACTCTTAGTTCTCTGCTGGGTCATTTCTTCTAGCCAAGAGACATCACTTTTTGCAATGGTTTCCACTCATAAAAGCAGCTGTACTAGCCACCTGCTTGCAGCTAAGGGCAGTGACAGCAATATCTCAGCCTCGAACAGAGAGACATCTGACTAGAGAGCACAAGACAGATGTTTTTCAGTCACCTGCATTCTAAAGTATTCAATGAACTGTCTCAGCAGCCTCAAAAAAACAGCAATGATTCCCTTTGAGAACTTGTGTAGAAAAGGTGGTGTGTCAGAGGACAGAAAAATGGACAGTAGTGTCTTAAGAAGACAAAGAAAAGGGAAGAGAGCTGACTTATGATTTTGATTCTCTGAAGAGCAAGATTAATTATTTGTAAGCAGTTGAAAAAAAAAAAAAAAAAAGAAGACTGAGTAGCAACCCAGGTGGATTTGTCAGGAGTGAATCATGATTGAAAAAAACCCATACACCAAATCAACACCCCTTATTTCTTAATACAGGAAAAAAAGTATCATAGGGCAGAAGACAGTAAATTCATGTACTGAATTCAGTAAGGTTCCTGACATATCACTTTCACAAACATGACAAAAAATGTAATTAATGATACTACTGTGATACAAGTTCAGATGTGGCCAAAAAACTACCCAGGACGAGTTCTCAGTGGGCTCACTTTAGGAATGAAAGGATGTTATTCACTTTGGGGTCTGCCTAGGAACCAACTTTGTTTAGTGCTTTCATGATCAACTGGATGATGGAGTAAAAAGTATGTTTATTAAAATGCAGAGGACATGAATCTGGAAAGAATGGCAGGTATGCTGGAAAGCTCTTCCAAAGGAATACGGAAAACTGGATCACAGAATGTTAGGGATTGGAAGGGACCTCTAGAGAGAAGTGTTCTGGAAGAAAGAATTAGGAGGAGCAAGGGTATGGTGCTGCTCTTTGGCAGAAGAGCCAATGACACAAGCACAGGGTGTGGAGCTGGGGAAACAGCTGCTCTTCAGTTCTTCCTGAGCCCTAGAGTCTCCAGGAACTGGACACTCAGGTGCCACTGTGGAAAAGGCAGTGAAACCAGAAGCTGTACAGGGAATGAGAACTGTGAGAGGCAGCTGTTTGCTCCTCTGTTGGCTGTACTATGTACACTTCTGGGCACTGCTCCTTATGGCAAAGCACTGAAGTAACATGCAATGCAAGAACTCAAGTTTCTTCTGCTGGGCTGGGCACTGAAGCTGTTAGTTAAGATTCTGCAGTCACTCTCCCCAACCTTCTGGCAAGTTTTAACACATTATTAGTGCATCTTTCTGAAAGCAGAGCATACTGCACCCGAATCTAGTGATGACCACATGACTGCAGGCATCAGGTGGAAATAGAATTGTTTTCCAAGAAAACCAATCCATGCTTTGGATCTCAAGCTAAAGAGCAGGAGTCCCAACAGGTTGCAGGGCACTGACACTGTCAGGGCTTTTCCTTGCCCAGAGTGAAGAACAAGACCGTGACATAAACCAAAGAAAATTACTTTTGACTCAATTATTCATGTTACGAAAGCCCAGTTGTACTTGCCCAGAGGCTGACAGGTAACTTCATCCCTCTGGTACAAGGAAAATAATTGCAAGTTGGTGCCAGTGTGAAACAAGAGCAAAGTATGAGCCCTTAAGGCTATCTGTGTAATATCCGTATACAATTATAGTCCCAGATTGTTTCATTCTATATATAGTGAGCTGCCAACCTCCTCTCTCTGTCTTGAAACACACGTTATAACATCCTATCCTATGAACATTAAACTGTTTGTCTGGTTATTTGCTGAAAAATCATTAAAGAACATTAGAAAACAGATACATGTTTGTAAAACACAATCTATATCCAAATAGAGGGTATTTATTCCGGATTTCATGACAATAGGTAAAGACAAACCAACTACTGAATGAGAAGTCACTGATAACAGCCTGATGACATTTAGTATGAGAGAATTCCTGAGAACAACCCTAGCTAGTAACAGGTCCATGGTACTTCAGAAGGGCACTAACACAACCAAGAGAAAATATTTACATAGGGAAAGCAGTTGATTCACCATTTCAGTGTTTTCCAGTTAGACTTGATACTGTTCTTCTGGGGGATACTTCAGCCAAACACAAATCGTGAATTTGAGCACTGCAGTGACTGGGCAAAACAGAGTGGCTTGTGCTGATCAGCTGGTCACAGCAAGTCTGGGACTGCAGCCTTAGTGACAAGTTGTGATGCTGCTGTCTCCTCCCCTCCTGTGCCATCACATCCTTATCCCTAAGCTCTCATTTCTTCCCCTTGCCATTAGTCTTTTCCTTCCGCAGCTCTTAAATCCTAAGAGTCCATAAAATCAATGCAAAAGGTGATATTTTCTACAGTCTTTAAAATAAATAAGATCTAAGTTCATTGTTCATAGTACACACTAACATAATCCTAACAGCCTCATCTGTGATGCAAGGTCAGGTTACAGAGAGATGCCTTTGTAAAACATATTTAATTAAAGATGAAGCCCATGAAGGTAATAAAAGCCTTCTCTCAATTGCAGCAGGACACACAGAGGAACTCTCCTCAGACCAAAACATGGCAAATATGACTATGATATCATCTCTGTCCATCATTTCTAATCAGCTGACCTTCACAATGTCACTGACAGCATTCTTACCACTTTCTCCTTGTAAACAATGTATTTCAGCCACTTGAAATCCTGCCATTTGAATCCTGCCAGAACAAACAGGGAATCCTTCTCATACTGCTCCATTTTCTGGATTGCACCTTCAGGATATGTGATCCGCAGAGTTGTCTTGCCACCCACATCTTTTTCAAAGCCCTTCACTGGAGCCGAGTTCAGCCTGCAGGGCAACCAGAGAAAACCCTGTCATGGATTCCCACTTGGACTCATGCACGTTGATGACACAGCACTTACTGCCAAGGGCTCCCTGCAGCAGCTGCCAGAGCAGAAACCTTAACTCCTGCAGTTCTTCAGCACACACATTTATCAGGCTTTACACCAAGTGACAACAGTTTAATTAGAAGCTATTGAAACAATTTCATTGAATACAAGGCAAACTATTTCTGCACATCCAGTCTGGTGATTTAAATTGGGTTGGAAGCTTTGGAAAAGGAAACTAAAAAAAACACTGTCCTTGTAAATGTAGAGTTACAAGCTAAGCATTAATAACTTAATATCCCTTTGCTCCTGGGAGATTTTGCTTGGATTCTGCGGGATGGAGGATGCATCTCCCCAGCAGCTCCAGCAAACTGAAACTAGCCCACAGCAGAGTTTACAGGGAACCAAGAGTTTAGGGAACCAAGTTAGTTCATCATATTTAAAAATACCCCCAAAGGAATCATCTCTACCTGGTTTAATTCCCCACACTGGCCTGTCTGGAGGGCGAGCTGCTCCATGATGCCAGCGCGAGGGGAGAGCCTGGATTGGGCACAGCCTGGGCAGCACTGAGCACTCACTGGCTGATAGGGGATGCTGTGGAAATGCATCCCACTCTAAACACCCAAGCACACACACAGCTCTGCTCTTGGGCACGCTTCTTTCTAAGGGAATCTGTGTGCTAAACACCCTTAGGAAGGAAGCCATCTCCCTTTGATAGCACAAGATGACTTTGATGACATTCAAGTTATTCAGAAATTCTACTCAAAATGGGAAACCCAAAGCTGAGAAAAATCTCAGTTAACTTGGAATACCAATCTTGCTGACATCAAACAGCAGCCCCTGATGGAACAGCATTGCCTCCTTGAATTATTGCAGCCTTCTTGACTTGGGGTAGTTCAATACACTGGAAAAGTGCTTATGGAGTGCAAATTTTGCTGTGTAGGAATGTTAATGAGGATCTGGATTTGTCTTTTTCAGCCCGGGTAAGCATTTTAGGTGGGAAACCTTTTAGCAGAAGAAAATCCCTTTATACAATCTGAAATTCTATTCAGAATTAAGGAGAATAAATTCAAAAGTATTTTGAGTAAAAATACTTTATCATTAGAAATAAAAACTTAAAAGCTAAGCAACTTATGAACAGGTACCACCACAATTTATAAAGGAGATGAAGCCTTTTTCCATGGTTTAGAAACCCTTGCTTTGTACCCTGACTTTGATGTATCTAGGCCTGTCTGCCTGCAAAACCAGTGCTTCAACCAGCCCAATGCCTTGCTTTTATCTCTGATGCTGATGGTGTGTTCACACATCACTCACTTCTGCTATGGGCATTATTTAAACTTCAAGGGGTTGTGTCTCTTTGGGGTAGAGCACGTGGCTCTAAAGTAACAGGGATAAATACAATTAATATTATGGAAAGACAGCTAGTTATACCTATTTTCCCCATCTCCTTGAAGCTGAGGGGAAGGTTAGTGCCTGCAATTGTTCCAAATGTCAGTGTATAGCTCTTAGGCAGGGTTTCTCCCCTCCCAGCTGCTGGATTCCCTGATTTTGCTTCTTACCTTGTTAAACTCTCCAAACTTGGGACCCCTACTTTGTACCTAGACAGGAAACAAAACAAACCATTTCCCCAAGTAAAACGAACTTGGGTCTCCAGCAAAAGGCCAGAGTGTGAGCTGCTGACAGTTGCAGTCCTGCTAACAGCCAGCACTGTCAGCCCCAGGGGCACTGAAGCAATGGAGCAGGGCAAGTTCTGGCAGCCAGACCCTATGTTCACCAAGGTACACACCACCCAGCTTGAACCCCTTCTCAGGTGAGACATGCTGGTAGTTATCAACACAGCTGCATCTTAGAACTCCTCAGCTAGGATGCTAGGCCTCCTTCTACTGTGCATGGACAGGTAGTTTTCTCTATAAGAAGTTTCAGAGTGTTTTTTTCTGACTTGTGTCCACTGATGATATAGGGAGCTTAGAGACACTAACACCTCACCTTGACACCACAAAGACTCTCGCAAATATCTCTAAAGTACAATAAATCAGGTGAATCCCTACCTCATTTTAACCAGGAATTTCTCCCACATACTTGTTTTTCCCCTGCCTGAGATCTGTTCTAGGGAGGCATTTCAGAAAGCCAATGACTGACTGCTATAACAAGCTCCTGTCAGGTAAACAGTGTGAAACCTGCAAATAATGTCTGCACTGTAATCTGAATCCAGTTAAAGAAAACCACTAACCATTTCAAGCTGTTTCAGACTGTAAAGGTGATCAGACTCTCTTCACAAGATCAACATTTCTTGGTGCAACAGTGATCATCAGATGGGGAGGCATCAAAACACTCCACATACTGCTGATAGCTCCTTTGTCCACAAATGTACAATTTTTCCCCCCCTTCATATTCACCTCCCAAGACTAAAATCTGACCCTTCAAATGAGTTTTGCAATCCATGAAAAAGGCTGCTGTACCACTGGGGAATTCCCCAGCAGTTGGATACATTTAAGAAGTCTGCTCTCACCTCCTCAGTCCCACATCCAAGCACCTGGCTTCATTTAACCTTTACAGTTGACTTTTCTCTCCTTTATCCACCCCACAAACAGCACAGGTGCTGAGCTGCCCTCTTATCCTCCCAGCTTGCAAACTGACTTAGATTTACTGATGTGGAGAGAAAAGGTTGAACTTCTCATTTGGAAATTAAACAGTGGACTTTCTGATGTAAATCTTAGTGGGTGGCTTAGTTCAAATGGATTGAGACTGTTCTCTTGATACTTTTTGATCAGCCTGAACCCAAGAAAAGGCTATAACTGAATTTAGCTTCAGCTCAAATAACTGCAAGTCACCAGACTATGGTGAGTAGTAAGAGCTGTTTGCTAACAACTGATAGTGGGACAAAGTAGGAGAAGAGCTGTAAGTTTCATCCTGTTCTGATCCCAGTGTCCAGAGCACTGCCAGGGATGCAGGGAGCCTGCTCATGGAACAAAGGACTGAAAGGGATCTTTTTGGTTGTTTTGTCCAGAGTTAGAGGGTATTTATTACCCAGTGTATTTTCTATTCTTTCATCATGTGCCCATTACTAGCACATGGCAGAGAAAGGAGACCATGCTAAATGATACCTCACCATGCCTTCAAGTCTTTACTGATCCCCTTCTCTCTTCCACCTTAGCTAAGAATTTCCCATTTGCCACCAAGTCTCATGGGTGACTAAATCTCAGAGAGGTGGCATCAGCTACCATCAACTTTAATAAGAAATCAGTTATCTTGGTAAGGAAATAAAACACCAACTTAGACTATGTTCAAGTTTTTAGCAACTTACACTGAGGTTCATCCCACTTTTGCTATTTACCATCCTAATATTTTGTTACTCATGATTCAGAGCTTGCTACAAAGCTCTGCATTTTTTTTTTCCAAGTCAGATGAATGGGTCTGTAGCTCCTTAGGGCACATCCCCCCTCCCTCCTACACACACACTCTCACTCTCCATTAGTTACAGGTATTATGTTTGTTAATCTCCATTCACCCAGAACACCTCCCTGACTTGACAAATTTATTACTAAGAGTTGTGACTAGACCTGTGATTTCACACATCATGCTTTTCAAGCATTCTGAGACCGTGATGATCCAGGTCCTCAGCAAATGCAAGAAATCCCAACTTTGACTGTGATCCTTTCCACTGCTATGCCACTGCTTCTGCTCTTTGCTCTTTATTCAACATCATCATCCATGGTGAAAGAGGCAAAGGATTTCTAGGCTGCACCATCATGTGTTTAATCATTACTAGGTCCTCCCTCATAGAGACTTACTGCTTCCTAAGACTGCTACACTGTACCATTCTTAGTTCTCCTGATCCTAACTGTGAAGTGTAAGTCCCAGGGAGTGCTAAACATGTATGACCAACACTACTTCATCCAGCCACCCGTGGGATACATTTGGAAGCAGATCTAACAGGTTGTTTTACTGCTTCAGCACCTAAGGGCATCAAAAAACCAGCAGCTTTTCCAAAGGAGCTACAAAGAGAAGGTCCAGGAGAGCCCACCTTCCTAAACAGCTGTGGAAAATGGAATACTTAAGGAATGCCTTTATCCTTTGATGTGATCACCTTTTGTAACAAACACTCAGTGCTCGTTTGTTTTTTTTCCCCCTCCAAACAAATTGGTGTTGTCAGCAGTGAAGGTTTCACATTTGACCGTAGGGCTTGTGAACTGCTACAGAAACTGAATATACGACAAGAAACCTGTGGTGCCAAAGACTTACCTGACAACAACATCATAGTCATCGATTTTTAAACCCAAGGACTTATTTGCAAGCACTCCACCATTTCCCACAATAATACACCGCCGGCAGCTCAGGCTGTGGAAGAAACACAAGAAAAAGGTTTTTTTGTAAGGTCATTTCAAACACACCCATCTGTGTGTATTTAATTCCCACCAACCTGAGAACTACAGGAAACACTGTGGAATTTATGAATTAAGGAGAGGATAGAGATACACTTGATCCCCATCTCACCCCACCATGCCCAGGCATTACACGTGATAAACTGCTTTCAACACCTCACCCCACGTGGGGTCTAATGAGATGAGCTGTCAGGACAAGCAGCTCCTCTCCCCCCACACCCCTGGTATGATGGGTTTGAATCAAACCCATCTGTTTACTTAAACCTTCTCATTATTCATTTAGCACTGAAATAACAATAAACCAAAGGCTTAGTGAGGAAGTCCCCCCTTGGAGCAATTTTCTGAGTGCAGGCAGATACTGCCAGGTTATCTGGGGTGTGCAAAATTCCTGCTGTGATCATGAGACTTTAAAAAGCAGAAAACCAGTAAATGGCTACAAAAAGGAACCCCTCCCCAACTTGGGTGCAGTAGGAAGCATATATGGAGACACGACGCTTGAGGAAGGGGAAGGAAAATAACCTTAATTAACAAGGGAAGTGAAGGAAGGGAACAGTTTCTGGTGGAACTGTGAGTCACGAGAACTCTGCTGCAGATGTTAGAAACTTTTTTTTTCATTTTGAAGACAGAGAGAGGACTTCTTTCCAGCCATCTAATCCCAAATGCAGCTGGCTCTTTTGGCACTGTGCCTCCATCTCTGGTAGTTCACTGAAGTGATACGTGTCTGCAGAGCCTTTTTCGGAAGGGGTCCAAGGCAATGGGTTATTTGGAGCAGGTTCCCCACGCCAGGCAGCTTTCCTAGTCCCAGGCATGGAATGGTCTCTTCTAGGCTGTCCTCACTGTGATCAATCTAAAGAGCCAGAGTGAGGAAAGCTCTGATTATGCAGGGCCTGTCTTTGCAGAGCAGATCTGGAGCACACGTAAAGACTCAGCTAACCCACGAGGGTTATCCTGCTGACAGAGCCACTAGCTGGAGACATGCACAGAATTCACAGCACCAAGAAATGTTCAGAAACAGCTTCCCCAGACCAGGTAAGAGTTTCCCTGCAGATCCCAGCCTTCCCAAAACTGAAAACCTCCTGAATAAGATGGATGTATTAGCCCAGTGCTCATGTCCCTAAGGGCTGCAGAAGTTTTGCTACAATGAAATCACAGTAGAGAAAAAACTTTATATAAAATAGCACAGAAAAAAACCTCCCAGTTATGGCAACAAGGAGAAAGAGGCAAGACCTGGGTCAGTCAGTGTATTATGTCAAGGATGGAAGGGAAAGATCCAGCCCCAAGTACACTCACACAAGTGACAAAGATGGTAATGGGAAAAGATGCTGCAGGAGGGGAAAAAACCCCATAGTTCAGTTCTGGCCAAGGAAAATTTCAGATGAAAATCTGTTCTTTTGATGATTACAGTAAGGAAGTTCAACCTCTTAAAACAACAGACTGTTACTAATTTCTCTACCCAGTTGTCTCTGAGCCTTGACTTCTCTTATATTTTGAAGAATACTGTGCTGAAACCCAAAGGCTGCGAGCTACAGACCCCCCCCTCTATCCCCTTCCCACTTATTGTTAGGATGCTGCTGGCTCCTAACAGGTCTGAGCACAGATGTGTTTTGTTTCAGCCTCAAACCATTTAATGGCATTCTTCCCTTTTCTGCTAAATCAAAGCACCATCTACTGTCAGCAGTGCCTTCCACAACTGCATGTGATGCACTCACTGCCAAACCCCTGTCTGTAAACATTGCTTCTAGGTGGATAATCAGCCATGGCTTAGCACGAGGAGATAAAAGAACCAGTTCCACCAGCCAAACTGTTCCAGCAGCCTCTCTCATGGCCCTGTTCCCACACAGTAAACAAAGCCCACACCACTTTCTGCTGACCACCCAAACCCAAGCAAGCTCATCCCATCTCTTACTGTATGGCAGCTCCAGCTCTCCTAGAGTTTGAGTCCCATTTGCAGTATCTCTTTGAACTCTTTTCAACTTCTCCTCAAATCTCTGAAGTACTGACTATGGAAGATCAGTGTGAAAAGCTGGTGCTGCTCAAGGCACAGTCCCTTCTATACAAAGATTTTCTGTGCACCATCCCAGCATTTGCAGAACACAATCCTCCTCTTGTAAGCACGATCTTTGTTGTTACCTGTCAGGAGCATCACTTTTGATTTGGCTCCAGTTGAGTTAGACTGTGCTGAGAAGAGACTATGTTCTCTGAAAAGTCTAGACTGACCTGTCCCTCCTCCTCCTCCTCCTCCTTCTCCTCCTCCTCCTCCTCCTCACTTCTTCAGTCTGTGGCTCTTGCAAATTTCCCTAGTGCAATTTTGCATTTCCTCCAGACTGGTTTTACCACCGTGGACACCTGCCACCAGGATTACACTGCAAGTGTCACTAAAGGATTAGTTCTCAGCTTTTTAAAGTGGGTGATATATCCCATCCCTAAAAAGGACACATCTGCAATGGTGGTGTGTAGAATCAGAATATAATGGACAGAGACAACTAACTACTGCCTATCTTTAAAAGGCTACCCTTTTCAATCAAGCTTCTAGTTAACCTAAAAAAAATATCGTCTACATGACAAGATTCTTTCCCACAAACCCCACGATGCTTCCATAACTGCTCTGTCCCAGCTCTAGACTTCCAGGACTTTTCCTGAAAAACTGAGCTACACAGCTCACAGCCGCCTCTTTGGCATCTCCCATATTTCTTAAGGAATGACACAACATTTACTATTTGATCCAACGTTCCAAGAAGGGTTAAAAAGCAAATGGCAATTAAAGAAGCATTCTTTATTTAACTCCTTACATACTTTTCTGTGTCTATTATGTAAAAAGTTATATAATGGTCATTTTAAAATCCTCACAGTTACTAATAAAAATACACGAAGTATTTCATTGTTGCTGTAAAACGGGACATCATTCCATCTTTATCCCCCCAAAATGAAACAAATACTTATTTGAATATTTCTGCCTTTGCTCATCGTAACTGACAGGTTAATGACCTTTATGTCTGAACCACTCTCATACACTCGCGGTCTTCTCACTTTTAAATGTGTCCTCCTGTCATTTATCTGCCAGTTGCTGGAGGAGGAGAAAGAATGAGGCAGAGATGATTTTCTTCACCAAGATGCCAAGAAGCCTTTATTTATTAATTTACAGCTCTTTTTATACCCTTTTAACTTCAAGGCAATTGGACAAGAAGCCAGCCACCCCATGGGGTGATTTGCTGGGGTGCCACAACACCCATAGTCAAAACATCTTTCTACTGTATTACAAACAGCTGCCAACAAGGTCAGAGCTGGTGGGAATCTTTACGATACCACAGGAAGGAAAATTCCATGCAGTAGTATTTTAGCATCCACAATCATTAAAAACTTAGCTCTATGAACATGCAACTCCGCTGTTCAAGCCAATTAGCCCTGGTTATCAGAGCCGTGACAATACAAATACCTTGTTCCTGATACCCAAATGGGAATCAAACTGAATGATGCTGTGCTGTGTGCATGTGTCCTCTCATTCTCTGTTACTTCAGTTATCTCTAAGATAGTATTAAATAGCATGGTGTAGACATATCCCTGGGTACTCGTTCTTCCTTCAGCTAATATTGAATTATTTATACAACTGAACATCATCAGCGAGACTGAAATTTACCTCCTATTTCTGAATATCCCTATGACCTAGTGATTACAGCTCTGCCTGGTTCAAAGCTCCTCAAATGGAAAAAAGGAAATACTAACCAAAGTATCAATAATTTGCAGAGCCTGTCTCGGATCACAGAATTCACTGTATTTGATTAGTTTCTGATTCTCTATTTGATGTGCTTCAAACTGTTATGTTTAATTTAGCAAAACTCATCTTTGCTCTCTCTAAAGAACTTACTTCATCTTACAAACAGGAGCTTAGGCATATCTTGCTGATAAATCAATTTCAGACTCAGAACTGAGAAATGTTTAAACAGCTAATTAAATGTGAGGATATTTATTTCAGCACATTTCCAGCCGAAGGCATAAGGACAGAGTTGCAGGAAAGCCTATGAAACCTAAATATAGTCCTTACAACAAACTGCAGCGCAGCCCAAGTATTTTAGCGGTAAGTATTTTTAGTTCTCATCACTGTCTATATGAATTTGTGACCCTAGGGACTCCCGCTGCACAGACAGGAACATGACAGACCTGACGCTTCCGCAGCGCTTCTCCCCCTAAAGGCTGACCCTACATGGGTATCAGATTTGAAGATAGTTATGTATTCTGTCTGCCCAGTCAAAGGCACACAGCACTGAGAGCATTATTTACTGCTAGGAAGAAGGGAATAATCAATGGAATGGGGAATGAACTTTATGCCCTGTGGAAAGGAATTGGCTTTGCTGGACCAGTGCACTTCTTGAAAGCTGCAATGTTTATACTCTGCCTTTCTGTGCACCTGAGACAACTTTCAGTTATGACAGATGCAGTCAGGGAAAAGGACATAAGATGTTAAGATATAAAAATACACTCATTCTCTACATACAGCAAAGCAGGGTGTTGTGTGGATGTACTGTGTTGGTTCAAGAGGGTCATGAGATGCTTAGGATAACTGATTCCCTATCTTCATGCTTGGGCTCTGTCTGTCTCTGGCTATCAAATCACCTCTCCTGCCTTTGTGGGCCCAGCCATTCCCCTTTCACACCCACCTGCATTTCCAGGAATTCCCCAAGCTGGTTCTGCCATCCAGCTGCAGCTGGAGTTCATACTGGCTCTAGCACAGCACAGATTGTATGTTTATTTGCTCATGACTCAGCCTGTATTTTATTCATTAAGGAAAAGTGCATGCCACCAATGTAAAAAAAATAATAATAATTCATAGGTCAGAAAGAGAGAGATGTCGATGTGTGTGTGCAAGAGTATGCATGTGAAAAGCCTTTAAAAACTGAATGATTGATGTCTTTGTATAGAGACAGAGTCTTCCCATTCAGTTCGTTCTGTACACAGTAATTCTTCACTTGTGTAATAAATCATTTTATAGTCTATTGCACTCAGAGAGACCTCTGCTAATAAAGGAAGGATGGATGTATCTTTGCCCCCACAAATGTGATTGTGGTGCATATCACCTTCAGTGAGACTATTTATTGTTAATCTTTTTCACCACAAGCACTAGCAACTATTGTAGGTCATAAACAGAGTAATAATTCTTTCAGAAAGAATTCTTTATGGCATTGATCTTAAAAAATATTTCAAAAAAGTAGCTCTGCATTGGTAGGTAAAAAGCTGACTGGACTAATACTCATTTCCCATCTTGACCACTCTACGTTTCTACAATTCAGTTTTGCAGGTGAAAAATTTGACTTTTGACACTTAAGTCTTAATCGTGTTGGGGTTGTTTTTAATCTTTCTTGCATGGTTGCAGTTTATGTAATTTAATGTTATACACTTGTAAATCATGCTTTCTTCTAAAAGTCAGTGTGACTGTCCCTACCCTTTAGAGATTTGTGTATCTTTAAATATATGATCTGGTTGCTTTAAATGCTTTGGGAGTAAGAAGATGAGTAAAACTTCTATACAGTTGACATGAGGCTTCTGTGAGAAACCACAGCATGCCCTTTGTCAGGGTTTATTTTTTTTCCCTCAAGTTGCTTTTTTATGTGTTTTATTCCAGGCAAAACTTGCATTCCAGAAGGACATGATTAAGCCGCTGGCACCTGCTTTCCTTTCATCTCCTCTTGCTGCAGCTGCAGCTGTGTCATCAGCTCTGTCCCTTCCTCCCCGTCCCTCTGCCTCTTTGTTCCAGGCACCTGCAATACCACCAGCTCTCCTCAGGCCAGGCCATGGTCCCATCCGTGCAACACCTGCCTCCATACTTTTTGCACCATACTAATTTATTGATGAAAAAAAAAAGAGATAACTATTGTCAGTGAAAGGGGTAAAAGCAGGAAAAAGGTCAAGCTTTTAAAATGTCTTTCTCTTTTGAAATGCTATCCAGCATAACACCTCAACCAAATACACCACAAAATTAATCATTGACCATACTGCATTTTGGAGTCTATAGACAACTCTCTCAGTCTATCTCTCTCTCTCTTTTGGTTTTTGTTTTTTTGTTGTTTGTTGTTTTTTTTTTTTTTAATCCAGAGTGATTTAGCAAACAATTACTCATAAAATTTATTATTAAAGATTCATGCATCTATTCTTTCTGGAGTTATTTGGCTTTGTTTAGTTTTGCTTTTCAATGTTTATGATGCACCTTGGAATCAAGTAACGTACAATATTTTCCTGGCAGACTTGAAAACTAGGGTCTTCCTCTCTCATGCTTATGTAAATACTTCTCTGAACACCAATGGGATACAATCTAATGTGGAAGAAAAAAGGTAGAGGAACCAAAAGTTTGATTGTGCATAACATCTCCAGAATGACTGGAGCCTTTTTTCTTCCCCCCACCACCCCCAGTGTGCTCTTGTTGACAGGGATTGTGTACTGTCCTAGGCCCCAGTACTGGTATATCTTGTGTAGTACTGAAGATGTCTGATTTTAATATTTTTTTAGTTTTTGTGCAAATGTTTGAAAGCAATGCAGCACTGAAGCTTTTAATTATTTCTTTTGTGTCACATTTTATTTAGAGAAATTTTAAATAGAAAGCCATATAACATATAGTTAATATTACTACCTGTTTGCTACTTTCATTTAACTTATTTTTGTTGTTTTCTCAATGGTGTTGCTAAGCAATGTTTAAAGAGAAAAAAAGCTTTTTAATTGCACATTACCAGAGCTCACCTGCATTGTTCAAGAAGACAATGGATCCATGTATTTGTACGTAAATAACCTTTTTTTCTTAATTTCTAACTAGTTTCCTTTGTAATGATGCTGCATAATGTTGTGGCTTCCTAATGCAATAATGTACAGACATAAAATATTTATAAATGACCGTAGTCTCTGTTTACTGAATATATTGCAGTAATGCCCTACCTATCTTCTTACCTCCCCAGCCCTTTTATAAAGGTGATATCAATATGCAGTACTCAGACTGATGTCATTGTATGATAATGGGGACAACAGGTAGAAGAACGTAAGAAAACTAGAACTAACTTTTAGAACATCGTTATCTGCAATCCATAATAGTAAAATGTCTGTGTATTTTTTTAAATGTACCTTTTCAATAAAATAATAAGAAAAATATACATGCTCCTTGTGTTTATTAATCAGTACAGAGAAAAAAAAACAAAGAAGCCTGAAACATTAAATTTAGTTAAAGGAGTCTTCAGGAGCAGACAAGGCATTAGAGATGCAGTAAAGTATAATTACAGAACTTGTGTTTTCTTCCCTTGTGTTTTAACATCTTTTCCTTGCTACATCTTCTGACAGCTTTTACTGAGTCATTTTTGCAGTAAGATGGTGACCATTCACTACATTAGGAGTTCAGAAGAAGGTGGGTGATTATGGTTTTATTATTGTCCCACCAAAATACTGCAACATGGTTATGCCATCTCTGATAAAGGATTAACCTTAAAACCAGCCTGGGCATACCTGAGACTGGCAGCAGGTCACTTTGGAGCCAGGATTTGCTGTGAAGAATAGGCAAAGTATGCAGCTACTTGACACAGCAGGCTTTTGAAGGCAAAATCCTGTTCAACACTCTTTGTAATCATCGCTGTGTTTACTTCTATTTTTTGTACTCTAACTCCGCTTCCTACCAAAGTTTTGTCTCTTCATGCAGGACCGAGAATCTGAGATTACAATGGCATGATAAATGGCAAAGTCTCTCATTATGCCTGCTGGGATCTTGCATTTTTGGAATGAGCTTTACTTGAGAAGGCAAATTTGTATCATACTTGCACAAAGGCTATCAACTGCATTTTTGATAAGTTAGGAAGTTTTCTCCTGAGGTGTAATGGCATTAGAGGCAACTGGCTATGAAATTAATGGATTTTAAACAAACAACCAAACAAAGAACTAGTACTGAAATATATTATTTGAAATGCAGTTACCATTTTGAATAAATATACTGAATGTGCAAACCACTAAGGTTATAAGGTTCAAGTAATGGGATCACATCTCTCATATGTCTATTACTCTAGGTCTGTTTGGTGCACTTTGCGCTGTCAGTTGTTCCTGTACTTAGAAGTCAAAAGTTAGAAGGGGCAGTATGTTGGTTAGAGATTGTCACCTGTCACTGTCATTTCTCTGTAGGATCCAGACTGAACACAGACTTGTCAGCAGGAACTTTCTTTGTGTCTGGATCATGGTCCCTGTACTGCAAAAGATTTCCATGAAGGGTATCTGAGAACATGGCCTGGTAGTCTATACAGATACATACTTTTAAGAAAAATAATAGAAATAGGATCTTCTATGACCTCTGCAGAGTACTAGTATGTGTGCTGCTCATTTCTGCAGGTAAGAATGATAATAAAATATGTTATTTGGTAAGACAGCAGAAGGAAGAAGAGAAGCTGAGAAGCTGCCACACACATGGCCCTGTCCATATCACCACTTTACCTCCTCTTATAATGTTATACTGGGAATTAGAATCTACCTACTATAAACTAGTCTTTTTTTCCTATAAGAAAGATATTCTTTCATTTAAAAAAATTAATTACTTAATTGTATTCCCTTGCTCTGTAATCTTGCACTATGAATTTTATGCTCAGAAAAGTTTTGTAAAAGAATATCATATTTTTCAGGGAAAAAAATAAATAAATTATAACATGGGTGTCTTAAGCTCTGCAGGAAATATCTCACTAACTTTATGTATCTGGTAATAATCTTATGAGCCTCACTGTATATCTTTTGAACATGCCACCTTGAATAAGTGAAGATTTATTCATGCTTGGTTGGACAGTAAACTTCCACAGCTGTCACCTTCTGGTCACAGTGGTCATGATGATTTTCTTACTATGGCTAGTATATTTATTTTTTTAACCTTTTTTTCCTTAGCATTCTTGTTTCAAGTGATGTCCTCAAGTATTTGAATAAACAGCATGCCAGTTATATTTTAATGGTTTTGTATTTAAATAACATTGATTTATAAATGTTTCTGTTTGGTTTAGTTTCATATTTGTATTTATTTGTATTGATAATCTGTTAGATGTTGAATTCCTGTCAAGCACCAGAAGTGGAGGAGGACAAACAGAGCCTGTTGCAAAGAAAGGCTGCAGTTGAGGGAGGTCTCCAGTGACTGGAAAGAGGACTATTTTATGCCAATTTTATGCCTGTCTTCAAAAATGACAAGAAAGATGATCCAGACACATAAAAACAAGTGGGTGATTGGGATGGGTCAACATGGGTTTACAGAAGGCAAAATCATGCCTGAGCAGCCTGAGAGCTCTCTGTGCTGAGATTCCTGTCTGTGCAGGTAAGTGAGACCAGTGGCCGTCCTTAGGTTGACTTCAGTGGGTCTTTTGAAACCTCTCTTTTAGAATCCCAGCAGGAAAATGGGGGGATGGGGGGGGGTGGGGGGCGTGGGGGGGTGGCAGCATGGGTGGGGGGAGTGGCTGCAATTGTGGCGGTTGGAGGGAGTGGGTTTGCAGTCTCTGACATCCAGTTAAGGGCCTACTTTTGCAGGTGGTATGCTGGAGTACGGTAAGGCTGCTGTCTGGAGCGACCTCAGCAAGCTGGGGATGCAGTTTGACAGTAACCTAATGGGTTTCAGACAAACGCCAAATCCTGCATCTGGGAAGGAGCCACCCTGTGCAATATTACAGACCAAGGACTCTCACAGAAGACAGCTTTGCAGGAAAGAGCCCAGCAGGATGGAGGGAAACACAGATGTTGTGAACAGATGGAACAGAAGTCTGCAGTGCACCCTTGTGGCAGGAAGGGCTTAACTGAACTGCATGAGCAAAAGCAGGGTCAGCACCTTCAGGGATGTGGTAAAACTCCTCTGTTCAGCACTTCTGAAGCTGCACTCGGAGTAACACCTGGTGCCTCTGATATGAGAGAGTTTCATCCAGCTTGATGTCTCCGATACGAGACTTTGACAGATTGGAGGAAGTCTGGGAGAAAGCCACAGAAGTGGTTAGAAAAAGGGCATGCTGTGTTCAGGAAAGTGAGATGGCTTCATTGAGCCTGGAGAAGGCTGTGGCGGTTCTGCCCTCTGTCTTCAAGTGTCTGATCAGTGGTCACAGGGAAGAAAAACAGATATTTCTCAGAAAAGACCCGTGGCATGATGAGAGGAGACAGCCAAAAGCTGCAGGAAAAGAACATTCTTATGGCACATAAGGGAAAAAAAAGACTTCATAGTAAAAGTGAGTAAGCCCTGGAGCAGGTTTCCCAGGAAGGTTATCTCACTATCCACCCTAGGGGAAGCCCTTAGATGCAACCAGATTATGAACCTGATCGAACTCCAAATGCTTTCAGCAGGAGACTGGACTAAGTGACTTCTAGAAGACATGCCATCTTAAATGAGTCAATAATTCTAAAAGATAAAAAGGTCATGCTGAAAAATAAAAATTAATTACTGTTACAGGGCCATTACAAGCCAGAGAAAACTTTGCAGCAGTAAGTACTGACTGATCATTCACAACATGGTGGGCACCTGCTATGAAAGCCTGAAAAAAATTAAGATGGGCATCTTAACTTTAATAAGCTGAAGAAGGGGAACTCAAAGGAGAAGTTACCTGGAAAGATGAGAGAGACAAACTGACAGGGAGGGGAAATTATTTGTATTGCAATATTGTAACTGGATTTTGGGTGGGCTGAGATAGTATGTTTTTAGAAAAAAAAAAAGGACTTTGTGGCAATTGTGATGTGACACATTTCAGGCCTTGGTGAGTTTTGTTAAGACAAATACATTTTTGCAAAGGTATTTGTTTAGATTTTCTGAAACTGTTTAACCAAGGCAATGGCTGAAAAACTTCTCACCAATCTTGCTCATATCTTGTGTTCACAGCCAAGCAACTCGTATTAATGCATCAAGGACCACAGCTGACACCTGTTCTACATTTGTCACTGCATTCATCTGTTATGGAGGAACTGACTGCTTGGGTTTTCAATTGCATATTTCTTCATCCTATCAGACTTCAAAAGGAAAGATCAATACATAAAATGATCATATTTTTAGACAAACATTACAGACTGCTTAAGAGAAATGTTGGCAATACAGTAAAGCAGCAGCAAGAGATTACAATAGAAGAAAAATATTACAATAGGGAAAAAAACCACTCTGTGCAACAGACAGTAAGGCTATTGGTGGCTGAATCTAATGAACACCCACTAGTTTATGCAGGTAAGATGCTGACTTCAAAGGGCACCTGTTATCTCAGAAGCAGAGTTAAAGAAGGTGGACACAAGATCTCTGTGTCTGAAGAACTGGCCAGCAGTATCCACAGAACATAGATGTGCTGTCAGACATAAATCCAGTACATAAAAATGTTGTCTTTGAAAACAAATGCAGATCTATACAACCATGCAAAAAAAAAAATTTTAAAAATCCTTCTCCTTCCTGAAATAAAGGGAAGGCAAAATATTGTGATTTTATTGTGCAAGACAAATGAATATAGAACAAAACTGGAAGATGGAGTTTGCATTTTGACCACAATTTTCCACTGACTGTTAGAAGTGCCTCTGATATTTGTCTCAGGTCTACAAGATGTAAAGAGAAAGGGACATTAAGGGCTTAGGTGGAATTGAAAAAAAAAACAGTAGTTGCAATATTCCATCACTATTGTAATGTTTTGTGTTGTATGAAAGACAGAATCAGGTCAGTTCATTTACAAGAGACTGGGTAGAGTTAGACATCTAAGTGGTTTTTTTTTTAGTTCAGGCACCACGTAGAAATAGTAGATGGTTTCCTCTTGCACAGAAGGTCTAAGGTGCCTCAGAGGAAACTGCTGCCTTCCCCATCAGATGGACTGAGGAGAGGAACTGGCACAGCTAGACTTGCAACCATGAAATGAAGGCAGCACAAGTGCCAGGATGGCCATGTCTAGCTTTGTGAAGCAGGTTGCACAGGGTAAAGGACCAACGTGTTTAGGTTAGTTTTACATGAAAGCATTTCATTGTAGTGGTACTGAAAAACACATTGGTTAGGAGGTGTTAGCTGCTGCAAGCTATTTTCCTAGGCTTCTTTTTCAGACTGCTGTTTTCACTTTAGATATAGGATGTAATTTCAGATTTAAATGCTCAGCATGTGCAGCAGCCAGTTGGTGCTGTCAGAGTACTAAATCTGAGCCACAGTTTTCAAGATACTTCAGGCAATAAGCACCCTTTTTTACATTCTAGACCCAAACACAACTCTTGTCCAGAAAGAGAATTATTTTGTTTCCTCCAGGGGGAGGTTGATTTCTGCCAGCCAAGCTCCCACCATCCCGTGTCTGAAACTGTTGCAGCATCACCCTGCCTTGACTTCCGATTATATCAGCTGACTCTTTGATCTTATTTCTAGCTCCTTTCTTGACCACATCAAACCATGCCACTTGTTACTTCAGTCCTCTATCAGCCTCTTAAGCCTGTCAATTCTAATAGACTGTCAAAATGTCAGTTCCCTCATTCAATTCATCTCCTGAGTGGTCTGTCTTAATTTTCTAGCAAGTGCTGATGAGATTTTTCCATTCTACCCTTGAACTTGAAAGCATCTCCCTGAACTATAAATCCACTAAATAGTCTGCCTTCAGTGTTTTCCCTAAAGCTCACTTACTGCAGCAAAACCCCACCTTCTAGTCCTCAAAAAAAAAAAAAAAAAAAAAAGCCACCACCACAACACCTTCAAGGAGAGTAAAACTTGCAGGAGATTGTGATGTCAGATTTTAACACATAAGAAAGCATAAGAATAGTGGACAACATAACCGTTGCTCTTCTCATTTTATCTGTCTAAGCTCTGTCAGCCTTGACTGTGCTAAGCACATTTTCTGGCAGATCTAATGCTTGCCTTGCAAACGTTCCCTTTTTGGGATATATTATCTCCTCAGGAAGGCAGGTGGTAGCTTCATTCAAAACTAATTTTCATGTTCAACTGTGCCAAATCAGGTTTTCACATGCACTTTACATTTTAAAATGTTTTCTAAGATTTCCTGCACAGGCTCAATGAAAAATGGATCTTCCCCGTCTGACTTCACCGGAAGTGCTTTGAGGCTCTCACAGTTGAATGGTGAGAGCTATTCAACCCATTGACAAACAGGGCAAAGGAAATAGAGGGGGTTTGGTTTATATAAGAACAAATACAGTGATTTTTTTCTTGTCTGTATAAATTCTGATAGGACCACATTGAGACAGGCTCCTGTTCTGAACACAGTCCACTCAGCTCATGGAATGGCACCATTTGAAACAGACACAGTATGAGATGGTGCACACATGCTTTATAATGTGTGCTGGGTTTTAATTTCCTTTCCTGCTGAATATGTGACATGCATCAGAGGGCAAAGATATCTGTCTCCTGTTCCCTTTCTGCCCCAGAGTCCTGGGCTACAGTAATCCCTTTTTGTATCTTGAAATGTTAATCCTCAAGGGTACGTTGAGCAGATGCCTCACAGCTTTCCTGGGGCAGAGATGCATTTCCTGCATCGCAGCTTCCTGCCTCCCTCTCCCAGTGCAGAGGCAATCACACTTCATGTAGAAAAATCCTTTGGTATGAGATTTACCTGCAATCACAGGTGAGTGTTTTCTGATTAATTATTCTGCCCTCCAGAAAAGGGAGATGGGAACACACTGTCTGTCTGACACCAGTTTGGACTTCATTAGTGAATGCCTTCTACTTTGACACCTACCAAACCATAAATCCCAGACTCCTGTTCCTTGATGATGCTAAACAGACCCTAGTTATATTCTCCCCCTTCTCTGCTACTCATCTTTGGAATATATAAGGGATGAGGGGGGGGTTAATGCAAACAGATACTTTCTACCACCTGAGCCCTTTGTGGAACCAGACCTGCACTAGGCTCATAAATCACCTTCAATGGTTGCTCTCTATAAATGATTTAGTTCAGGAGAGGTTGATTAGTGGTAGCAAAGGTGCCAGGACTGTTCAAATGTAGACTGTTAAGAATTACATCCACATTTTTAAGTGAAAAATACAGTTTTAGAAGTTATGACTACTTGTTCTCTCTCTGGGACTGAATGCTGGGAATGCTCTGGTGTCTTCTAAATCATCAGAGCTGGCCTGCTCTGCAGTCCCCTGTCATGGGGAAAAAAAAAAGTATTAAGCAGTTTTAGCTGCTTCCTGAAAAAACATAAATCCTTACATATGTTGCCTCTCATTATTTAGATCTATCTTTAAAGATAATTAATGGAAATTTGATATATTTTATGTTTAAATTTTCATCCTTTAGTTACTGCTTGCCATGTGCCAGGATGACACTCCACTGGTACAGAGAGGAGGCAGCAAGATGACAGTGGGCACAGTGGGCTGCAAGAGGAAAGAGAGCTCTCACTGCACCGGGACAATGTGAGGTACAAAAAGGTAAAATGTGCTCATGGGCATTTAAGGAGGAAAACATATTTACAAAGTTGTATTTTAACTCTGTCAGTTTTTGTTTTACATTTTGAGTAAGCCACAAGAATTCAGTTCTGATTTGAAATGCACTTTGGTATTGACACTTAGAGAATGTATAACTGAAGACTTAAACTAAAAAACAAGTTTGATAGATACTTTATAGATTTTATGAAGGGGACCATTGAGGATAGGACTCTACTCGGTACCAGGAACTCACCTGGCCCATTATATTGACATCTCTCTTCAGGTGCACCATGGCTTGATCAATCACCTATGAAATATATTTGCACAGTATAACTCTTGGTTTGTTTTGTTTTAAATCTTTGTCTTAGGGCTACAATTTTAACTGTCAAATTTGGTTGTATGACTTGAAAAAGCACCAATGTGCTCAGTTCTATTGATTTTCCCCAAGGCACTTTTACATTACTGTCAACATCTCCAGAGATGGCAAATGTTCAAGGTCAAGGAGTTACCAGAAAGCAAAGAAACTTGAATGGTGATGGTTATTTCTTTCTCTTTATATGCTCACTGCATGTGTTTATTCTAGACATTCATCTCCATAGTTCTCAAATAATGTACAATATTGGTAATGAAGGTAGAACTTTAAGACTGATAGAATTTTTCAGGTATTTCCAATATTTCAGTAAGAATTTTGGTGAACGCCAGAGGAAATTTTCTTCTTGGCATGACAGAGAAAGGAAGTATCTCATCCTGATTCATTTGCATTGTTTGACCTTGGCATAAGGATGAAACACAAAATACTACCACATGTTGTGTCTCAGGAGGCAGCAATAGAGAGCTTGAGATGACTGACAAAATTTTGGCATCTCCACATACTAGTATGGATGTAAAGGAGAAATACCTTTGCTTTTTTCTCATATTCATAGTCTGTTTTTAAACCTGTTCATGAGGTTTAGATTATGTGATGTTGTTTGGATGCTGTCTTCCACTGCTAATACAAAAAACAAGTGGACTGATGACAGTGTTTCAATGTGGTAACTGTTCATATTCTTGTGTATCAAATAGGAATAACACTGAAGTGGTTACATTACAGAATTTAAATACAGCACATCTGCTTTAAAAAGAGCAATATTCCCAAGACTGTACTCACATGACCAGACATCCTTTAAAGCATCTCCTGTGGAAAATGTATTCCTGATTTGGTCTCATCTTAAAGTATTTGATTCTTCCAAAATACACATAGAGGTTTTTGGATAATAAGGTCAATAGAAATGGACTCCAGATAGCAAATAAAACATATGAATCAAAAAGTTATTGTGATCTTCTTTCATTTAAGAAGTGTATTTTGCCACATTTTCAAAGGAACTGTCTTTTGTCATCATGACAGATAGAGAGAAGGTGAAAATCATCAGACTTTTTTTGCTTGGTGGTTGGAAGGCTGGTAAGCAGTGATTGATCCACCTTTTCTCAAAGCTTGGCTGCATGCTTTCAACAAGCAGTTCACACAATGATGTATTTCAACAGATCACCCACTTGATTTCTAGTTTCATTTAAAATAAGAAAAATTTTCAATTCTGTGAGTGTCTCTTTCACACAAAGTTGAGCCAAAGAGAGTTTTTTATGTTGCCTGCTGATGAAAAGAAACAGTTTGGAAACAGCTAGTGATCTGTTGAAAAGGGAAAAACACAGGCAGTTCTACTAGAATTGTATCAAAGCAATCCATGAAACATGCTGCCTTGTGCTGATGACAAGTTAGCCTCTCACCCATTATCTGTTACTAAAAGGAAGAGCAGTTCTTTTCTTTGCCTTCTAACAGCAAGGAGAAAGGAGTGATGCCATTCTCTTCAACCACCCAAGTGCCCTGGCTATAATCTAGAATCCTTGGCTTCTCTGATCTCTGGCACTTACCCTGTAGCTTGTTGACTCTGCAGCCAGCCCATGGACAGGGCTGCCTTGTCATGGCAGAGGAAATGAAGCCATTTACAAGCTCATCTATAGAAAGTATGTGGATGTATTATTAAGAGAAATATTTGATTTGCAAAGTTATATGTGTTTGTATCTGACAGATCTCATAACAGTGGACCAACCTGACTCATTTCTTTTTTCTGTGTACTGTATAGAGGACAAAATATTCGGTCTGCATACGCTACTGATGGTGGGATTTCGGGATTTCTTTCTTTTTTTTCTTTTCTCCATTTACTGAGAAGGATTGTCATTTCTAGCAGCATTAAAACAGATAACAAAATTATTCTGCTGTATTGGAACTCTGTATTTTCAGAGTTAAACCTTAGAATATATATATACAATTAAATAACCTTAGAATAAATATATACAATTTAGATTCATTAGCCAGTATGTAATTGCACCTAATTTCCGTTCTGAACTTGATCCATTAAGAAAGCTTAAACTAGTATAGCTCATGTTCTCTGAGGCAGCAACAATGTGACCTTAAATGAACTGAATGTGAAATTGTCCAGTTATTTATTTCTAAATTTAATTATTTTTTCTTTAGAAGTTAAATTTAAATGTGGCACTTTGCAGTCTACTGAATATAGGTCAAATAGATAGGATATTAATAATAACCTGTCCTGTGTAAAACCCTGAGGTTATATTTAACAGTAAATTCAGTTTGTGAGCCTGAGTTTCATGTATGTAGCTGTCTCACACAAGACAAAGGCATGGGCCACAGTTTCCCAGACTTTTGCACATGCTCAAAACTGACCTAAGACTCTTCCTGGTGCACATCCCTGCTCTGTACCAGTTCTGGGCATCGCAGGAGCAGGAAGATGTAGAGGGATTGTAGATTAAGGTTATTGAGAGTCTACCTATCCTTGTGTAATTAATTTTAATTCTAGCATAAGATGTTGAATGAGTGAAGGAGGCTCTGCTGTCTGCTTCAAATAAGAGTAACTGCAAAAGAAGACAGGGTTGTTTCCTTTGGATCCCTGAAGGAAGCAGGATCCTGCACTGCCCCAGCCATAAGGCAGCTGAGTTAAAAGGTGTTGGGTAACATTCAGTCCAGCTAAACCACCTCAAAGGGTAAAAAAATGAAAAACGAGGCCTTGCAGGAATGAAAAATCAATGAAAATGTTTTGGCTTGTGTAAGCTGAAACAAAATAACCAACTTGTAGATATGTCATTTATTTGTGTATTGGAGCTGATTTGCTTTTCTGAAAGATACTAGAAGCTTTGGTGTCACTGTTCTTTTTTGCTGCAGTGTGCTCTCTGACATTTGCTAATAGATGGTATTTAAGAAAATGAAAGGGGTAAATCTCTCCCTGTGTTTGGCTCTCAAGAATCTCCTGGCAGGTGCCAGACAAGCTGAAAGCAGCTTGGCAGAGCTGGCAGTAACTGGCTGCAGGACACTGCCAGCGCAGCACAACCCACAGGCACTGCCTGCCATGGCACATCTTCAGATGGGTTTACTTTTACCCCATGCAAGTCCTACGATGCCTGGCTACTTATACGAATTCAGGGCAGGTTCATTTCTGGACTTGACAGATAACATTTTCATATCAGGAATCTGATTCGGAGCCCTGGTGAGCACATGTAATTTATTCAAGCTTCTGTCCAGGTGATTTTTAATAAAAGGAAATCTTTATAAATAAACATAGAAATGGAGAGTGGATAAGTGACAGCACACAGAAATGGGAAGTTAACACTGCTGGACAGAAACAGCATTTACCATTTTTGTTGAAAATGTTTAAATTTGGGGAGGGAGAGATGAAAGACAAAGATGAAGAGTTCCATTTGCTTTGAAAAGGAAATTTCTTCGCAGTCTACCAGGTCTGGGGGTGAGGCTTAAATGCTTTCTAAGTGAAATCCTGGAAAGATGAGTATGTCAATTATTTTTTTTTTTCTCATTTTTGTAGATGTCATGTAATTGGAATCTTCAATGGCTTGTTGAAAAGCCAGGAAGGCCTAATGCAAGGAGAAATACTTTTTCCAGGCATACTGATGAGAATCATAAATCCAGGCAGACATTTTAGAATAACTCTTAATGAAAGCAAAGCTAAGGTGATGTCAGCGACTCTTCAGTGCAATCATTCAGAAAACAGAAATGTGCCGCTCTTCTTGCTGAACCAATTCATTGCAGCTAAGGAGAATTTATCTTCCTCTCCCAGCCCCACTTCATATTCACAAATCTCTCAGGCGGGGGAGCTGTGGTGCTAGGGTGTGTTTTGATGACACCTAGTGGCAAAATTGGAATAATATGCCAGAAATGCAAGGCACATACAGGTGTTACTGAAACTGAAGGAAAATAAGATCCAGGGGGAGTATAATGTCAACTAGAGGCTGACAGCAAGAAGTGGAAAATAACGTTATGAATGAAATGGAGAAGCTTAATGACATTATTTTAAGAAGTAAAACCAGCTCTGATAAATGTATTGCATATCTTCATAAAGTGTTCCATATAGAGGAGCTATAATGGGCTGTACAGGCTCAGTTACTGTCTATTTTAAACCAACCTATATACAGCAATAAGAAAAGATTAATTTGTTCAGTAAAGTTGTCTCCTTGGATGCCATTCAAGTGACTTCCACTGTTGCTCACATGAAATAACCAGAAATATAAGCTTCAGGGTAATAATTATAGTGTTCCAGATAAACACTTGTCAAGTGAATTTGATGTGGAAAAATCTCTTTTCAGAGCAGAAGCTTGAAGGTTTGCCTTTATACACCTTGCAGCAGACAAGGGAAAGGGGGTAGAGGAGGAAGACTCTCCAGGCATAGCTCCCCAACCAAGCACTGTCTGGGACATGCCACAGTATCAGGAGAAGAAGCCACAAGCCTTTGTAGGTACAAACATCCATGGCTGTTTGAGGATGTTACCCATTTATTTCTTTTAATGCCAAGATGGGTCTGTAAGGCTATTAAAGTGAAACAGTAGCATCTCTGTTCCCAGGTACAAGCCCTGAGAAAATCCTTTCACCAAGGGAAGAGTTTAATGCTTTTTGGATTATTTAATTAATCAAACATGCTACTCCTATACCTTGTAGATATCTTCCTGAGAGATGTCTGCTACTCCTATTACAGACCTGCAAAATACCCAGATCTCTACCCTACTTCACACAACAATTTCTTTCACTCTAAAGGTTTTAGGCAGGTTGCTTTTCAGCTGTTCTGTGTCACATGTGCTATCTTCTCTTTGCTTTATGGAAACAGCCCTGAAATCACCTAAGGAGCTTCAGTCTTCAGCTTCCAGCTCCCATGTGATGTCTGTGAAGAGATGGTATAGATAGGGAGATGTCTACATAGTACAGGAGGCTGTTGTAATCTTGCCAGTCATATCATCCTTGTCATCTCCTGCCATATATGATACAATGGAAGCACTGAGGCTGCATTCAGCCTGCTACGGTTATTTCAGACAAAATTGAATTACTAGCCTGAGATTCATTTTTAAAATATAGTAACTTATACTTCACAGCGAAGCAGTGGAATTAGATTTGGTTTTCTTTCTTTGTTTTCAGTCTCTGAAAATCTACTACCTAGTCCTTTATATGAGGGCACCAGTATTAAAGATTTTCAAACAGTGATACAGAGAGCTCCATTTTCCTACCAGAATGTCTTCATTTTCACTTTGTAATATTACAGTTAGAGGTCAGCAACTATCTCATTTTCAGGAATCTAAGCTAGAAAAGAAAGCAACAATCTAAAACAATCTCTCAGTAACTCTTCTACTGTTGGGACAACTTCCTAAACTATAAAAGCTCAATTTCCTGATTATTTTTTTTAATATATTTTTTTTCTTTTCCCTGAAGTTGAATAACAGTAGTCCTGCTTATGGGTTTTAAATAGGTCAAACAAAAAAAACCCAAACAAACAAACAAATGTGAAGAATTAAAATACCAGTATCATCACAATATGCAAATGACATCTGTGTTTAAGCTCTAGCTGAAGCAAGAGCTAGTTATTTATGCTTACAAGTAAGGAGAAAAATAAGTATATATTTCCAGTTTAAAGCAGTTATATATAAGGGCAATACCTTATCAAGATTCAGTGACAGTAATCCTGGATTTTAGCTGCCTCTTCTACAAAATGAATAAGCATTCCTGTCTTGATATGATAGCAAGTATTTCCTGGCCTTCAGGGTTGAACTAGCTATTTACACCCCTGTAAGTGATGCAGCCCTCCCTTCAGACCTGCTGTTGCTCACTGCAGGAGAAGATGGAGGTTTGCACAGTAGGATGTAAGGGAAGGGAAATGAGCTTACATTTGAGGAAAGAACATTTAAATTAGATATTAGGAAAAAATTCTCATAGTTTGTGTAAGCAAGCATTGGCATAGACTGCCTAGGCTTTGTTCTTAAAACCTACAACAGAGGAGATTTCACAACCTCTCAGCAAACTTTGCCAAAAAAAGGTTCGCTGCAGAGTAATGTGTTCACTGATAAAGATCCCTTACCACTCTGTATTTTAATAGACTGTATATGCACAGTTCATTGATTTGCTGTTCTGTTCAATCATTTGACATCTCATCCCTACTAATTACATCAAAAGTCCTGTATCAGCTGATAGTATGTTTGCATTACACTTTGCTGCCTTTTTACTAATTAGCTTCTTCTATATTATTATTTACTGTGTGTTAACTTTTAGCCTGACTCAGAGAGAACACTTCCTTTACAAGTGCCAAACAATAATTAATGCTGTTAAAAATACACTGCAGCAAAAAATAGAAACTGAGATTGACGAGTGAAATATTTGCTGCTTTTTCCCCAGAAGGCTTCCAGCATGAAAGATATACAGTACCAACTGCTCATGTAACAGTGAGGGCTTGTGGCCTTCTTGCTACATCAATACATTTCCATTTCACTTTTTTTTTCCTGGAAAATCCTAGTAATTCAAGACTTGAGAGTACCTGAGTTAATATTAACAGCTGTGAAGTGCTTTCCCCAGCCAAAGAGTCTAGCAGTCTGCCAGGGCCATCAGCTTCTTGCAGTCTTTCCATTCCTTTTCCTGCCACATACCTGTTAGCACAGAATTGATGTGGGGTTACAGACAGTGACCACCAAGGGCAGCTCTTGACTTAACAGGACAGCTTGTTAACTGAAAAGAGTAGCTACGCTGATAACAAGAAGTCATCTTTATTTTGTCTCCAGAGAAGACAAGAGCAGCTGTCTAGCTCATGTGAAATATGTAAGGAAAGCCACTGAGGCCCAGTTTTAAGAAACTCAGTCCCACTTTCCCACTACCTCTAAATTAATAAAGACCCCAAGATCTCCCCATTGCTCATTTTGCAGCTGCTAGAAGGGTTTGTCACAAATACATTTTTCAGCCTCAGTCCCACGTCTGTCTGATTGATAGGGAAACATGCATTGTGAAATAAATATTTATGATGTATAGTCACTCAGATTCTATTATTTATAGATTGTTCAGTGCAGATGCCTATCGCAACAGCAAAACTAAAATGGAGTTAGGTTTCAGCATTTATGATTCATCTGCTATAGAAGGCTTAAATCATCAGTCCACTAAATTGAATGGTTTTGAAGTAAATCCTGAAGTCTTTATAAGTGTCAGTCTTGTGAAGAAAATAAATTTATGTTATGCAGTTTTCACATTAGCCAAAAAAGCTATCTTGAATGCAGTGGACTTACTAACTATCACTTGAATACCAACAGCAAAGCTTAGAATAACTGACACTAGAAGAGTAGTTACTGGAGTTGACATATTTCTGACATGACCATGGGATTCAGCAACAAGCTCCACCTGTTTAGCTGTATACTATAGGGTTTCCAAAATTTCTTGTGCTTTGCAAAACACAGTGTCTGTCACAGATACAGTGAAAGTTGTTATGCTGGTCAAAAGCATATCTTACTTGCTCAGAAACTGTGAAATATTTTTAGCATTTACCAGTTTATTTTTTTCAGGTCTAAAAGAGGCTCTTTCACCTTTCAACACTGAGATTAGGCTTCAAAATCAGACTCATCTCAGTAACTGATTTTATGAAGACCAGATCTTCTGCTGTTCCCTTGCCACATATACAAATGGCCATTCACTTACAGGTATTTTCCATAAAGAACTTTATTACCTCTAAAGATGGATCTTTACTAAGCAGGGCAGAGGTTCTCCATTTGTATAATGTATATTTGATGAGTAGTTGAATGAGTTGTGATGCTTAGTATTGAACTGACATGACATTTCTTAGGTTTTATCCAGGCACACTGCCTGTGGCAGAATAATGGTTTGATCAGTGTAGTGCCTTTCACAGAGAGTAGTGGAATGTTGTCAGTTTGCTTTTTGTCTCATGGCACCACTGTAGGAAAGCAGGAAAGTTATAACTCAGGACTGAGGAGAAAAAAATAACCCTGGTGCTTTAATTTAATCATTGAGAGTATTATTCACTCTGACCATGATCAGAGTGAAAAATGCACAGAAGTAGTGACAGTATTTACTCCAAAGGTCATTTGAATAGAGGGCTAAAAAGCAGGACTTTATTGACTTGTTATTTCTTTGTCAGTATTGACTTGCCTGATTTAGTGTCAGCTCAACATAAAGAGGAAAATGTGATTCTTGTCCTAAAGAATTTTTGCAAGCTAAAATTTATTTTCTATGGGTGGACCCTTGCCTGAACCTCTGCACCACAGGAAAAGTAAATTTCTGTAGACTGTTTGGCTTGAAGTATAGTCAGGTCTGGTTAGTTATTCTCAGTTATTGTCTGGGGTTTGGTCCAAGTCAAGCTAAGTTGGTCCAAATTAAGACATATCTCTCATTTGATAATTCACATGCAATTTCCCTTTTCTTAATTTATTGAAGTTGAAATTACATGCCATCACCCACTGTGGATTTTCTATGGGGACACAGTTCCCTTTAAAATGTTTGATGCTTAACTAAAATAGGATCAACAAAACCCCAACTTAAGTATCAAATTGCTCTTTGATACTTGAGAAAGACCTTTTTTTTGTCTCTTGCATTTGAATAGAAAAACATGGTTTATAGAATTGCAGAATATGATGGGGCAGACCTGCACTACTTCAAACACTGAGATAGCCCTTTGGATTTTTGTGTCAAGGTTTTGAAAAAAAATTAGATTAATAGAAAGTTTTCGTCAGACGTTTTGCCTTGAAATGTTTTTACCTGCAAACAAATATGAAAACAAAGCCCAGTAAATATCTAGCTTTTATTGGCAAAAGAGTACTTCAGTGGAAGACATGAAATGAAATACTTTTTCATTTTGATTCATTTGACTCCACCAAAAACATTCAATAAATAGTAACTGCTAGTACCTTAGATGAAATGTAACATAAAAAATAATGCAATAATTAACTACAGAAGTGAATATCAGTCTCTGATATTTCATACTTAAGACTCTCATTGCCATGCAAGGTAATACGTATTATTGCATCTTAATGAAACACTATCTTATACAGAAAATGGTAGTGCTAAATTTTGCAAAGTACTATAAATGTAATTACCTCCCACTGAGAATCTAAGTGCTTATTCATAGCAACATTACTTTTAGTAATCAAGTCTGTAATTTCCTTCAGAATATGATTAGTTCCTTCCTAAATCATAAAAGTCAGGTCAAAAAGTTCTATTTGATTGGTCAAAGTGCAACAATTTCTTTACTTTTGCTCTGTGCCAGACCATACACTAAATGTTCAACTTATAAAGTGAATCAAATAAACTTCTAAATCCTGCCTGAGCAGGTACAGAGCAGTGAGGGAGGAGAGCAATTCAGTCGAGGGAGAAGGCACGATGTGTCTGTCCAACCATCAGAGCAGAGAGCATGAAATCCATTGGCCAGCTAGAATGGGAAGCAGAGACATGTCTCTGTGCTTTCTTCTGTAGAAGCCAAGTTTTTGATTCCTCAGAAGGACTGAGAGTGTTTGTAGTTATTCTTACTGAACATGGAGAGCAGAGTTTTACTCCCTGTCAAATTTTCTGGCTGAGGTTGCTTTGTTTTCTCAGTGCAAGGGATGGTACTCACCTATAGAAACTTGAAGTCGACATGACATTTTTCCTAGGAATTTTTTTCCCACCTCCTGCCTGTAATGTGAAATAAAGAAAATTATATAGTCATAAGATGGTAGATAACACATCTTAATGGTAGGAAAATTCAAGCTAGATTGATCTTTGGTTTTATTAGCAGAAGGTGACATTGCTGTGCAACAGTTCCTGCTATTTAGGGCAGGGACATTGCCATGATATTATGCACACTGTGTGTTAATATAATACTTCCTTTGTTGTTTTGTTTTTTTTATTCACCTCAATTTGTTTCTAAATTTTATCTTCCTTTACAGTATTATCTTTTTTTTTTTTTTTTCTGCTGGGACAGAAAATTCTTGCTGGTTGCTAAGTAACTGTAGCAGTATTGCTGCAGATGTGCAATAGGCATCTCTGATTACTATGGTGGTCTTTATTCTTCAAGTAAAAACAAATACATCTTTAAGTAAAATAAACATAACAGTGAAAGTTACAATGGCCTGGTAATAATCCTTTACATTATTGAAAATGTTTGCAGCCATAAGTACATCACATCAGCTGATCGTAGAAAGTTTTTGGGAGAAGTGGATTATTCTTGAATGCAATTTCAGTAGCATTGGCCACCACAGCACATCTCCTAAGAGATTTATACACACATCAGATAAGACATACAGGCAGTCTTGTCACACCCAGCTGCAGCTGAGGTGAGAGAGACTTTCTTCACAGCAAATTCATGTTAAAGCACGGTAGGCCATAAGCTGCAAGATCATGCACTCTGACTTAAGCATTTCTAAGTGGATCTTGAGTCTTATCATTAGCCAAGATCTAATATTTCTCTCCATGGAAGCTGTCAAATCTCCCTTTGCTTTTGTTAGGACAGTACACAAGAGTTTAAGAGAGAGTTTTATGGAAGCATAATGCAGGTGGCTATCACAGCAAAATGAAATCTCTTGATTCTGCCTGGCTCTATGCAGGTAGTGTGTATGTTATTTGAGTGTCAGAGCTACCCTTTCTGAATTCATTTCCTGAGCACTGCAGGCTCTTGGAAGTCAGGAATCCCCACACCAAGCAATATCTCACCCATTTCACATCACCCTTTGGCAGATGGGGTGTCATGCAGTTATTTACTGACTGGTCCATGTGAGGGCTAACAGCTATCTCTGTTACCTGTTAATCCTCTGCGTAAGAGAACCATGCTGTTGGGCATGAAGTATAAGATTTAAAATCCTATAAATCATTACCTTGAGGGTAAAATAGCACAATGTATGTGACAATGAATGACTGCTCTACTGATAGCTTTCATTTTAGCATTAGGTATGTTTGAATTTATAGCTGCAGCAGGATTTTTTAGCCATAATTATACACAGATACTCTTATTATGGGAAGAACAGAAGAGCTGTAATTGTTGACATTATTCAAAACTAATACAAACCATTTAAAAGATGTGTTAATATTGGTTTTGTTAATAATTGTGTTAATATTTAATTTATTGTAGATAGGTTAGGAGGGTTCAATTAATTTTAGCACTCTTTTTTTTTTTATTTGGTTTCATCAAATGTGTCCATTAATTGTAGGATGTGGCATTAATTCTTTAAGGGAATGCTTGCAGTAGATTGATTTTTGCAGAGAGTGAAGGAGTTTGACCATGTAATCTCCAAAAAGGTCAACTCCTGATTTAACAAATGTACGCTTCAGGAACATAAAACTTATTCTTTAGGACATTAATATTTATTGGGGTCTGGATACTACGAAGACCTCCTAATTAGCTACAGTCTTTTCTGTCTTAAATCCAGTTTTGCTCAAGAGAGATTAAAGTTGCTTCCATTATGATAAATCTGCTAAGCGGGGGACTCATATTGCCATTCATTCCTGTGGTTTAGATTAGCATGTAGGAAAGGCATCTTTCTGCCTTGACTATGAACTAGTGGTAATCAACATTTCAGAGAATCACAGAATATATATGGTTGGATCACCAAGTCCAACCATACCACCCCCCCAAAAAAACCCCAAACAAATAAAAAAACCAAACAAACCAAAACCAAGCAAACAAAAAAAGAAAAAAAAAAAGAAAAAAAAAAAAGAAACCGACCATTCCTATTCTTACAGCATGTCCTGAAGCACCTTGTCAATTCCTTTCTTAAATGCCTTCAGGGCTGGTGATTCAAATGCATCCCTGGGCAGGCTGTTCCAATGTCTCACCAGTCCATAAGAATTTCTTCCTAATATCTAATATAAACCTCCCCAGATGCAACTTTAGGCCATTTCCCCTGGTTCTGTAATTAGTAATTAAGGAGAAGAGGCCATCAACCACCCTTCTACTACCTCCTTCTGGACACGTTCCAGAACCAAAATGTCTTTCCTATAATGAGGGGCCCAGAACTGAACATAGTACTTGAGATGAGACCTCACGAGAGCTGAGTACAAGGGCACAATAACTTCCCTTCTCCTGCTGACCACACTAGGCCTTATGCAAGCCAGGAACCTGGTGGCCTTCTTGGCCACCTGGGCACACTGCTCTCTTATGTTCAACTGGCTGTCTACCAGCACCCCCAGGTCCTTTTCTGCTGGGCAGCTTTCCAGCCACTCATCCCCCAGCCTGTAACGCTGCTGGAGGTTGTCGTGACTGAAATGCTGGACCCGGCACTTGGCCTTATTGTACCTCATACAATTGGCCTTGGCCCATCGATCAAGTCTGTCCAAATTCCTCTGAAGAGCCTTCCTAGCCTCAATAATATTCTAATAAACTCAATAATTTCTAATAAACTCAGTGAAGATTATGTCTAAGAAAAATAATCTCCTATTGCTGACAGTAGAGTAAGAAGCAGGCAGCAGTCAGCATGCCCAGCAGGAGTTAAGCAATCGACTTTGGCAGAAACAGCATTCAACCTGTGAAGGAAGGGAGCAAAGACCAGAAATCTGGGCTAGAAGTTGCCTGAAGGAAATCTTCCCAGATAATAACAGTCAGTCCAAATTTTAACATGACAGACAAATTAAGATGGCTACTATATTGAGACAATGACAGCAAAGAAACTCTGAAAGTGGAAAAGGGAGAAGATGCCAAATAAAGGGCAACTATGCACAGATACAGTTACATTTCTGCCTAGGTGAGGGAAGATATGTCTGTCTACCTGTCTGTCTGTCTATCTATCTACCTAACTAACTCTCTCTCTCTCTCTCTCTCTCTCTCTCTTTGTATATTTACATACAGAGAGAGAGAGAGAGAGAGAGAGAGAGATCCAGGTCTTGACCTGGAACTGGTACAGAGTGAGTGCAGCTATATTTGCATCATGCCAGCCCTAATCAAATATACCCTGCTTCTGGACTCTTAATTTGTTATCCAAATACCTTTGATTATCAGAGTTAGTGAGTTGGAAAAGATAAGTTTAGACAAAGCTACTAGTAATCTCAGTATTTTTGTAAAGTGAGAAAGAGAATATATGCAGTGTAAGAGCTGAAAATAGACTTGGTGCACTGGCAGAAAATTCCTAGAATGAGTGGGTTTAAGAAACACTTCTAAAAGCTCATGCCTTATGTTAACAGAAGAAGCTAAAGAATCAAAACTGGACTGAAAAAATAAGAATGCAAAGATCTGAAAAAAAATCATGTGGTGCAGAATGACACTGAGCAGATTCACCAGAATAACTTTTTTTTTTGGTTTTTTTTCCCCCCAAACAAACATGAAGACTACACAGGCATAGCACTAAAATGTGCAAATCGATGTGGGGGATGACAGCATGTTTTGTCAGTGCAGGATGCCCCAGCTGATCCTGCTTCTTGACATTGTAGGTGACAATACAAACCAAGGTGGGGAGAATGCTAAGGAGGCAGGCGTATGTTGATGCTGAAGTGAAGGAAAGAAAGTAAGCACATATATATGTTTGAAAAAAATGAAGAGAAGCTATTCAAATGTATCTGTAAAAGATCAACTTAAATCTTGGAGGCACTTTCTGCTCTAGTCAGTACAAGGTAATTAATTTGATGGAACTTGCTTGACCTTGACTAAGCAGAAACCTCTTTTTTTTAATGGAAGATATAGCATCTGATAATAGAGTGATTCAGCTGAAGGACTCATCTCTGCCCAATATCATCAACATTTTTGTAAATCTGGAGGGTTGATTTTTTTTTAAAACTACTTGGATGCAGCTGTGGGAATTTTAACTCCTTTTTTTTTTTTTTTTTTTTTATTTGTTTTTCCTTCAGATGGGTGTTTTTTCAAAAGAGAAACCCTATTGAAGCCCCATGCCCCAGATTTTGAGGACTCCCATCTCTCGGTGAAAGGGAGAATAACTGGCAGAGCTAACCTATCTGCATAAACTATTTACCCAGAACTTCTGATGGGGAGAACCACAGAGAATAAAGTGCTCTCTGCTCTTAGTTATTGGCACAGAGGGAAAAGCCAGCCCTCAGAAAGCTTCATTTGCATCAACTTTCAACTCAGCACTTCCCCACTGATGCTTTTCAGCCATCATAACAAGAATTAAAATAAAAACTGATTTGAATAGTGAAGCTTAATATAGAGTGCAGTTTGGAGTCCTTCTCCAGAAAGGCTCTCCAAAAAGCAAAGGCTTTTCCAGAAGCTGAAGAGAATGATAGCAATTTTGCATTAGCTCTATGAGGGCCTCCTTTTTCACAGAACCAACCAGAAATAGCCACTGTTGGACACTGAAGGACAGGGTCAGGTAGTGTTCACAAGGGGCTGATGCCTCTCTGTAAGCTCTCTTGGATCGTACTAGACAATGAAAACCATGCACCAGCTAGAGAAGTGGTGGCTAAAAGCATATATGCCTGCTGCATGTGAGTGAGGAATCAAAATAGTGAACTGTTTCTAACACTAGCTTAATGGAATATATTGTGTCATCCATCATAAACACATTGCCATGGGAAGTGTTCAGGTTGAATCAGTGTTTCTCTAATAATGGTAATCCTTCTCTTCCCATTCACAAGAATCCAGCACCTGGAAGTGGGAAATGGTGTTTAAGGGCTCTCAGAGAATGTATTTAGTGGCTCCAGAAATTCTGGGAGAGGGCTTGAAAAAAAAGGTGTATGAAAACCCTGACATACAATGAACTGTTTTTTCTTCTGATTATTCCAATCAGCTAGGAGGAGAGAGCTTATGATTTGAAGCTTTTGTTTCTTGTAACAAATGTTCACACACACAATGGCATTCTGTTGAATTGTATCCAGAAAATTAATTATTCCTCAGAAGGATTTTAGCTTTCTCTGAGGACAGTCTCTACTTTTTTTTTTTGCATTAGACTAATCTTTTGTCTTTGTTAACAAATAGATAAAGCAGGGAAATACTTGCCTGGGAAATTCCTGAAGGGAAATAGATGCATAAAGATCTTGATGCTGCAGCCTAAGATAAATAGGGCATTGTAATACACTTAGCAAATGAAAATGCAAATCACAGAAAAGCAGCAGAGGAAAAATTATATTCCCTGGCCTGAACATTCAGAGAAAGTAAGTAGGACTGGGAGGTGTCTGACAAGCACATTATTTGCAGTCTCCTGCTAAATGAATGTTATCTGAATTGCTCGCGGCTGTCATTCCATGAGCAAATGTATTTGTAGAAATGCTGGTAGTTTCAGAGAGATGAAGCCCTTACCAGAAAAAGTTGTGAGCACCGTAGGGACACTACAAGCAAGTGGTAGCTGGCAGAAGTCCAGAAGAACTCCTTGTGCCTATCAGGAGTCCATCCTTTAAACCTAATGTGTTGTGTTAATTTAGCAATTACAGCTAAAGAACCTAACTGGAGTTTTCTTTGTGTGAGTTCAGCTTATCAGTGTGCTTGGCCTCTCTACAGCCTAACAATGAATTACCACATAAACAATGAGATGCAGGTGAGGCTAATGCAGAAACAAAATCGAAACGCCAAATATTCCAGATTCCTCAAAATTTGATTTGTGCTGAGGCATCCTGCTGCTAGCAATACCACTTGCCAGCTGTCAAACCCCATAATCTATTGTATAGCTTGTGACACTTTTCCATGGATTATTGATTGGGCACCGCAGTCAGCAGAGCGTCAGTGATTCCGCTCCTGCCTTCAGTTACAGCTGCCTGCAATCACGGGGGTGCGCGCGCCTGCTCCAACCTAATAGTGCCGCTCTGCTTTCAAAACCACTAATCACTGCAGAGACACAAGGACAATAATTGGAAGTCCTGTGGGCATTTAAAAGGGTTCAGCCCTACTCTATATTGTAAAGACTGCCAAGCTGTGTGTGTTATGAGACAAGTACAAAATACTGTTTGGATAGAGTGTGCAGGGACAGAGAAATATGTTAAAAGCCCCTGTAAATACACAGCACCTTTTTCAAGCTGCTAACTAGCAGTTTGTGTTTAGATGGTAATTTGGGGTTTAGAGGATACTTTCAGATTTGCTCCAGCCTAGTTGAGAGGAATGTGAGGGTGTGGAGAAGAAGACTTCATTACTTGCTGCTCTGATGGCTCTCCTGCTTTCCAGCAGTGCTAATCTGGATGGAATTGATTTTAGGTATGTTATCTCCCACTTGAAGCCTCTTAGCAGATACTGTTAGTTTGTTGTTTGGAAGATTACCTCTACCATAGGTTTATCCAGATAAATTCAATAGTGTAAAAGCCTCACTAGAAATTTCTGCATACATCTGTATTTGCTTTAGAAGATTCAGGAAGAAAAGTGGTACTTACAAGCCATTATGAATGTATGTCTCCCAGATAATGTCTAATTGCTCTCAGTCTAGAGATGTTATATCTCAAAAAAACCAAACCAAACATGACATGAAAAAAAAAAAAAAAAAAAGTGGGACTGGTTTCTAACATGAAAATGAGTTCAAGTTTTAAAGTTATTTGAATGTCAGTAAGAATGAGGGATGTGTTCACAGTTGAACACTGTGAAAAAAAAGTAAAAGAACTCCACAAAATATCTGTCAGAGCTTTGAGGAACTTTGGGTGTCTAACATACTTGTCATCTTGAAATAATACAATCAATTATATTACAATAATATGATCAAGTATGCAATCACAGTACAATTACCCTGGAACCAATAACAGATCACAGTTTTGTCAGTGCTACAATTAAAAAAAAAAAAAAAAAAAGTATAGTTCCGGTATATATGTCCTGAATTCCTAGATGTTCTAAATCACAAAGGAACACACACACAATTCAACTTAAAATGAATGTCCCTGTTCATATAAAAGCAGCAGAAAGTGTCCATTAAAATAAATTGATGTAATGATAAATTCTGCCTTCTGTTATGAACAAACTGACTTCTTAATCTACAGCACCATTTCTGTTCACATAAAGTTTCAGTTAGGCCATTTATTTTATCTCATTTTTTGCTGTTTCAAGAAAGAACCAGGAAGACTGGCTACAATTTTCTCTCATTTTAGATAAATGTAGTCCTGATGGCTGCAGCCTGGAGAGAAGGGCTGCCATCCTGCCATAAGAGGAGAAGGTCTCTTGACATCTGGCAGCAGGAGAAGAACAAAGGGTCGGCTCTGAGGCACAGTTCTTGCCTGTGGGTGTTACAGGTAACATGTTTCTCCTTGTAATAAGCAGACATATCATAATGTGAGTGAAATTGTGCCACTGCAATACTGAGTGTACGTTTTGGCAAATCATCTCACGTTAATGTGATTTGGAGTGCAAAAGTTGTAGACTGACAAAACAGGATAGGAAGTCTATTTAATAAGTCTCATTTTGAGTAGCAAAGACTCCTGTTGCAGTCCTGCATGTTACAGGCACACTCACTAGAGAGCAGAGGGAACTGAGGAGTAGATGCCATCAGCAGAGTTGCAGTGATTACTCACGCGAGGAGCAAGAATGCAGCTGAATCAAGTGGCTGGAGGCACCAGCAGAGACAGCAAATTATGATCAGGTTTGGATCCAAAATGGAAAAAATGCCACAGGATCCAGCACAAGAGATGAAAGAGAAAGGCTATATATTTATATACTTAGACTTATTTATATACTTCTGGAGAGGAATGGTTATGTAGTATATACTATCCTATCTCCTTGTTACTGCTTCCTCTTCTGCACTTCAGTGAAACAGTTCTAATATTTTAGTTCATCTGTCATTTACAAGTGGGAATAATTAGCTCACTTAAGTTAATCTTTCCAAGTTTTAGGGTTTATATTTAAGCTGGTGTTCATTACAAACTAGTGTAATTTGAACTCAGCCCTTTTTGCTGTCAGTAAAACCCTATCAGAAGGATCCTGTTCCCCCATCTTCATAAATAGGCATTTCCTGAAATATTTTGCAGTTAACATTTAGATATTTAGCCCTAATAAATACTCAGAAAAATGTGAGAACTTCCTTATGTTGACATGTGTTTCCATCAGGGCATCATTAAAATCTTCAAACTTCTTCTTTTTTAAATTCTATGTGCCAACACCTCTCTTATTACAGCTTGCATACATACTCTAGTTAATTCTAACAAATGTAATGTTATCAATTGCATCACAGCTGTTTACAGCACCCAGCATTATGTTAAATGTCTCTGCTACATCATGCTAGCTCATCTTTCAGTGAAGATTTTATATTGTCTAGAATGAAGCACCAGAAAGACACCAAGTGACTGGCAACCCAAGATCAATTTGTGTGAGGAGGCTGCATTCCTCCCACTTCACTCCCTGTGGGGTCAGGGATGCAATTGGTAAAAGTGCTAATACACCTTCCTCAATCTACATATAGGTGCTTGTTAGGATATTCTTCACATTGAACCCTGACAGCTTTGATATATTTTCTTGCTCTGGAATCCTATGGAGTTACTAATTTTGAGGCATTAAGGCTTGTCTTATTATTCCAAGTTTCCTTTAAAGAGGGGGAGAAAGCCTGAAAAGTAGGTTCCTGTGTCTACCCTGGATACCAGCTATTGCTTGTGGGAGAAATCAAATAGATTGAATTTTGATTTTTGCAGTCTGAACTGGCTGGTGGGACATTCAGAGGTGGTAGTTAAGTTCTTCAAACTATGCTAAATTTCTAAAAGTAGAAGAAAAAAAAAAATATACGTAGTCCAGGTATGACTTTTAAAAGACACTATTGGCTTAACTTTTATTTTTAATTTAAATATGCATGACTTACTGTGTGTTCATGTGAAAATATACCTTGTTCTTTCTTAGAAAGGCAAAGTTTCTCTTAATGGTCCTTTCTGTAGTCTCTGCCTACTTTACATTTAGAATGTGACATATAAACCTTGAGTTATGATTTTCAGTGGTCATCAAGATATTAATTTGTAAAGCTGTATTTCTATATGGGCCTCTACCATGTACTAATCTCATAGCAGAGAATACTTGTCTGTTATTTACGTAGCCCATTTTCCAGTATTGAAGTTTCTAAGTAATTATCTGTTACTTCAAATAATATAAATATAGCATGTCATTAACATTAAGCGCTAACTGCAAGGATTTAATTTTAAAGCATTTCACCTTCCCCTGACTGAAGAAATGCCTCTGCGATAATTTTTAACCTTTCATCAGTATAATTGCTAAATAATTAACAATGGTTAAATGATGAGAACCTGAGAGATTTGAAAATTATTCCTGAAGTATGTATTTCACTGGAGCAATGACCTCTATGAATCTATTTCAAAATAAAAGTAATGTATATTCAACAGTAGAAGCAGCACAATTTCTTTAAATCTGATATTTTATGTGCTTATTATGCCTTAGTCACAGCTACTTCTGGTCCTATATTAAAGTGTAAAGACCCATCTCATTGAAAAGAACTACTTTTGTGCTACAGCTGAGCATTACTTCTCCAAGGTTACTTCACAATGCTTTCCAATGTCTTAATTTCCACTAATACAAATTATTACTTTTTCCATAGAATAAGCATTGGAAAACAATGTAAAGGCTTTATAATCCCTTTCTATTTTTGTAGTGGATATTGAGTATATTTCCTTGCTTCTGGTAGCTGATCATCATGCCAAGTTTTTCTGCAGTTTCTCCACTCTTCTCAATGATCTCAGTGTGATGATTTTGGACGTGCTTCTTATACAACCTTTACGATGACAGTTGTCATCCTTCTCCATGCTGTCTCAACTCTGTGGGTCACAGGGATTTACTCACTCCCTTTTGTCTTCTAATCTGGATATGTTTCAAAATTACACATAGATCTGCTGGGAACCTGATGACCTGCTAATCTAGGTACCATCAACACAGGGGCATTTGTCCTCTCCTGCCATTTGTTCCAGGCACACCCATTCACTCCAACCTTAACATTTCTACTACTACTCTCTGCATAACAAAGGTAGGAACACAGGAAGGAAATGGAACTATTTATTAGTAAGTGGAGGAGAATCCATGGAAGCATGACTGGTAAGAAACCTGGCTGCCCTGTAAACATAAATTATATTTCCATTTTGCTTTATGCTTTTGTTTGGTTTTGTGTTTTGTTTTGTTTGCTTGCTTGTTTTGTTTTTGGTTTTGTGTGTGTGTGGTTGTTTGGGTTTTTTAAAAGAAATTATGGTCGTTAATTAGTGAATACAGTCTTATGGTGACTCTATTATTGACTCCCAAATTGCATCTCTGTCTGTAGATCATAGAATGGCTAGAGCTGGAAGGGACCTCTGAAGGTCATCTAGTCCAGCCCCTCTGCAGTGAACAGGGATACTCTCAACTAGACCAGGCTGCTCAGAGCCTTGTCCAACCTCACCTTGAACATCTCCAGGGAGATATTCAGGTCCTTCTTGAGTTCATCCTTTTCGTACATCGTCTTTTCCTCCGAATAGTTTTTGGTAAAACTGCAGAAAGTTCTCAGTGGCTCTCACTCCCCATTTTCAGGGTGTGGATATATCTGAATATATATTATCTAATCACTACCTTCACCTCCCCTTCCCACAATATTCTTTTTGGTTGCATCATGTACCTTTTATGGTGGATGCGATTCTCAGCCAGTGGCTGATGCAACTACCCTCTGAATTGCAATTTCCTCTGATTTCACCCAAACCTCTCAAGAGCCACTTCTTTCTTTCTGCATGCTTTCATCTGTTGTTGTGCCATTAATATTCAGTCACAGTTTATTAAATATTTTTGGCTGAGGGTTTGGGGAAATAGTGGCAAGGAGCTTGTTTTGTTCTGTTTTTCTGTCAGAGGTCTCAAGGTACGTAGTTTGCTGAATCACCAGTAGTGTCTATACAATCCTAATGACCCTTCTGTCCCATCACATTATGTCTTTGAGCTGTTTAAATCAGGAGCACCTGGCTGGAAACAAAGAGAAGTGGCTGTCTGAGTGTTTTTGCAAATAAAAGTACTGTTTCTATTCCTTCAGTTATATACCCACCACTTCCTCATAGAGTATTTAACACAAGGGTGTTGAGCAGGTTTTAGCTTTATTAAACACCTGCTCAGAAAATGTGCTGACTACTGGAGGTCAAGGGACTACAGCAGCCCATTAACGCTTGCTTTTGAAAATGCTGGTCTAACACAAATACAGCAGTTGTGATCCTCTATGAGAAAGTGCTCTAAATGCAAATTTTAATCAATACCATTTCCTCATAAATCAGTCCCTCTAGCTTCCTAATTATCAGCGCCAGGCTCTGAATTGTCATTATACTTATCATATTGAGGTCCAGACTGAAAGTGATACCTTCCTGTGCTGCACAGGAAAGGATTACCACTTTGCTGCTCTATCAGGTATCTGAGCATACAACATGATGCTGATTAGCTTGCCTTCCTCTCTCTTGTGCACAAGGTTCCACCAAATGCAGCTTTCCACTGTAAAGCAACTTCTCTTTTACTCTTCTTAAAAAAAAAAAGAAAAAGAAAAAAATCAAACAAATAAAACCAAACAAACAAAACCTACATGGTACTTCTGCAGTACTGGAATGTAGAGATGTTTTAAAGAAATGATAAAATGAAAGTGGAGCCAACATCATGCTTGTTTTATTATACAGTTCATAAATATTGTAACCATAACTGCTGTTTCCCTTTCCTCCTGTGCTAATATTTTTGCAGCCTCCTGCTTTTTCTGAACAACTGAAAACGTTTAGATCAATAAAAAGAAAGTGAATTTTCACTGGAATAGCTTACAGATGTCTAAGATTTCAAAACCACTGTTAAATAATTTCCCTTCCCAGTAAAATATATGTGAAAGCCATTGGCAAGCAAGTGCCTGTTCTGTTATGTGTAAATAGAATTTTAAAAAGGAAGTATGATTCCTTTATTTTGTTTGGAAAATTTTTGCATGCAACCTTTTTACATTACTAGGAAGAAGAGCTTATTTATTGATATAATAACGTAAAAATAATCATATGCTTTTATTAGGTTGTTTAGTTTCCATAGGTTTGCATGTAACCCTGTTATACCTAATGACCATATAAAGTATTATTACTGGTGTTTATTGTTAATAAAATAATACATAAAATGAGAATATGCTCATATATGGGGGTCGACCTCTTCTCCCTAGTTAAAGATGACAGGACGAGGGGTAATGGCTTCAAGTTGCGCCAAGGGAAATTTAGGTTAGATATCAGGAAG
>JAOEGS010010331.1:20840-34266 GCA_025447755.1 Corythornis vintsioides
TCAGCATCTTGGTGGCCCTGTGCTGGACTCTCTCCAGTAAATCTCTGTCTTTTCTGAACTGGGGTGTCCAAAACTGGCCACAGTACTCGAGGAGTGTTTGTGAAAAGACACGAAGATGTGCAATGAAACCATGATTGTGCACTGCAGCATTGCACTCAGATGTTCTGGAGGGGCTACAGTGAAGTTCATTGTGTCTTCAGTGGCACATAATTCTGATCTTCTTGAGCATATTTTTTGTGGACCACTCTCTTTAGCTCTGTGCTGCAATTCTAGGATTTAAAAAATTATTATTTTAGAAGTCATTTCAGTGTGAAGGTTGTTTACACATATAAACCATTGCACATTTGGGATGGGACCCAACTCTAGGTGAAGGAAACATCTTGCCACCTATTGCATGCATCATATACCACTGAACTGTCTGGAGAAACCCAAATATTAGGACTGTGGTCCTATTAGATGTCAGCAACAGCTTCAGAACAAGAACAACTTTTAAGAATTGATTGGTGTTTGCAACATAAGCCTAGACTCCTTCCTGCAGTACTCCTGTTGAGAGTACAGTTCTGCTGCATGACATGCAAGCTTCAAGTTTCTAGTTGGTGAAATCAGAGTTTAATTTATATCCCATATTCCCTATTACCTAGGGAACACAAATATTTGTATTTCAACTTTTAGTGCTGTTAGGTTACATTGCCTAGTTTCCTCAAAATTTTTGTCACTGACTATAGAAATTTGGAAGGAAAAGGCTGTATTTTATTTGAGATAAGAGTAGTTGTCAGATGCTGTGTTTAAGTGATTCTTGGAAAATTATGTTGCTAAGATGCAGCATCTCCTGTTCTGGAAGAACAGACTGTTACAGCAGTATCATATAAAATGGAGTTCTCCCAGGGGAGCTGCTTTTAACAACAGCAAAGGATGAGGGGTATTTTTCTTTCCTTGAATTCTGAACACTTCCTCACCTTGACTTGTTCTGCCATCATTCTTTCTCATTATTTGTTAAACGTTGGGGTGGATTAAACCCAAAAGAAGAATTGTGTAACATGTAATTTTGTCAACAGTGAGACTCAAGTTACAGTTTTTGAATTAAAAAGTAACTTATGTTAAAACTAATTACTTAAGTTGGAGGTTTTCTAGTGTGAGTTTATATTCCTTTTGCAATTTAGAAAAAATTCAGAGTGATAATGTAAAAGATCTTTAAAGAGCTACATCATTGCCTTTTCTCTTTTACCAAGCACAGATAATTTGTTTCACTACTAATTTCCTTAATTACTGTGGTAATCAGTAGCACTGGTCTGGAGACACACAGGTCCACAGCACAATTAATGGTGTGCCTGAAGTCCTGTGCAGCACTGGGCATGGTCAGGATCCTTGAAGGGAGGCTCATAATGAGGTGGTGACTGGACCTGGTGACCTCTAAGCACACTCTTCCCAGTGTTTGCTTTCCATACTCAACTGGAATCAAACCTCTGGAACTGGTTTAGAAATACTGACTCCTTTTCTGACCTTCGTGTGTGTTACTAACCTGGGTGTTCAGAAGAAATCTGCCAAATCTTTGTCCCTTCAAGGGCCATGGGCAAAGGAAGGATCTAATAGGAACAATCTCAATTTAAATTAGTTTAGTTTAGAGTTCTAGGTGCTGCTTTGATGGTCTGGTCTCATTTGAGGTGGAGTTCATGCCAGAAGCAAATCTTGGTGTTTGGTTTGAGGTTTTTTTTGGTGGAAAAAGATTTGTTGAAAAGCTGTAGGCTGTCCTTTTGGCATTGGGTATCTTAAATCCTTTCTAAGACATTGCTCTTCTTCTCTGCTTTTCCTTCTGGATATAAAAAGTAGTCTCATTAGTATAGTCCTGCTGCTTGCCAGGTAACAGGAATTGATGTGCACATGATTTTTGTGTATTTTTGTATATTCCTGTGGGAATACTTCTCTGAAGATTAATTTACACTAGATGAAATTACTCGAAGATACTTGATAGAAATATAAAATACATCTTTCGACTAGAAATGCTTTTGTTGATTTGCTATTTTATGGTTCTTTTAGTACTACTGAAATGCTCTTGATTGTCCTGACTTTGTGTGCATGATCAGCTAATTCTCAATTCTTCTTTTTGTAGACAGTTACTGGGAAAAGCTTTGGATCCAAAGGCTTTCGAGCAGCTCTGGAAAATGGTGTCCTGTTGTGCGAGTGAGTATTGACTTAGATAAAAATCCTGGAGGCCAACATTCATTGGCCTCATTTCTTTCTGGCCCCTGAATTTATTTTATTTTATTTTTGTGAAGTACCAATAGTGTTTTTTAATAAATAATTATTTGTATTGATTTTTTGATACCTGTTGTTTCCCCGTGTGAAAGAAGAACAGCTTTCAGCCATCCTCTTTCTAGACCTACATGTTTCATGTCCCACACAATTCTTTGTGTGTTCCTGAGAGGATTGTGCTGATCATGTGGCCACTTGATAGGTTTTATTGGTTATAAAGCTGCTGGCATCATTGGGCTTTCACTTCAGCTTGTGCAAAGTGTCCATGTCTGGGATTAAAGCATTCAGCTACTGCTATACCCAGTGTTGTTGCTTGGGTTGGGGTTTTTGCCCTCCATTCTCTTATTCATATAAGGAATTATGGGAAATTCTGCATGCTGGTTGTTACCTAAATCCTGAAAGCTGTCTCTTCCTACCAGAGAGCTTTAGACTGAGAGATGTTTCCTTTGAAATAAGTACTACATTTCACAAGTGAACTTCAAAATTGTAAATGAAAGGTAATAGGCAGGCAACTGATTTCATTTGTCTATTACTTATTAATACTGCTCATTTTTAAAACATGCACATGCAGTGCAGGTTTTCAGTATTTACTGGACTTAGTTATTGCTCTCAACAACAAACTCTGACCTCAGGGGTTTTTTTTTTTGGAGTGCTTTCTCTAATATGCAAGCACAAGGAAGCTTTTTATAGGCTTGGAATAATGGGACTTGCCTAGTTTCATTGCTAGACTGAGTCAGAGGTGTAAAATGGCCACTTGTCAAGTCTCTTCCACACATCTTTAATTGGTTTTTTGTTGTTTTGTGCTTAATGGAACAGGTTTCCAGACCTGGAAGTGGTACTAATCCCTTTGGTGGTGGTGGTTGGTTTTTTTTTTTGTTGTTGTTGGGTTTTTTTTGTGTGTGTTTTGTTGTAGTTGTTGTTTTTTGTTTGTTTTTTTTTTTTTTTTAATTATTATTACTTTTTCTTTTTATAAGGAATTGCATGTGTAAATGTTATTATAATGCCAGGGCACGAGAACTCTCATTTAGACAACTACCTGGGACACTTAAAATAAATCTCAGAGCTACTCTTAAATCACTTCAGAAAAACTAACTTTCAGAAAAGATTTATAAAGGTTCAGTACTCTGAATTATTTTACTACTTTGTGAAAATAACCCAAGTAAATACAAAAGTTCCTGCCCTTTTCCTTCTGTGAATGGTTTTCTGTCCTTGCTTTTATTTTTCTCTTTGGGGCCTGTGCCCATCCAGTCAGTCTAGCTAGTTACTTCTATGGTTATCTTAGTGACATGGACAAGTTGATTCATTTTGAAGGATGTTGTAGAAATAGATGCTGTCTTTTCATTTCTTACATAATCAGATGTTTCCTGGCTTGATTATGATAATAGAAATAGGTTTTATTTTAATAAGTTTTTTAATAGGGTTTTTTTATTATTTTATTTTAATAAGAAGGTATTTCTTCAGGTTTGCATTTAGTGGGATGTGTGTCTTGAGTTAAACTGTAACTGCTAAATTGTGTCTTTAAGAATGACTAGTGAACCAATGTATTCTAATCCTCTGATGTCTTCATTGTTGACACTTATTTGGCAAAAGAATATGAGCATCCATCTGCCAAAAGCAAATCAGTTCAAGTTCTCTGGAATTAATAGCCATATGCAATAAAAACATCCTGTAATTTTTTTTTCACTGAGGTGTCAAGCAACTTTCTTTACAGTAAAAGATGTCTCATTATGTTGCACTAAATCATACAGCTCTCCTCTCCTGTCATCATTTTAATGTGACACACCTGAAGTACAAGGAAAAGGGATTTAAATAGACATTTTTGTGAAAACAGAAATGATCAAGATGCTAAAGGTTTTCAGGTGTCTAGTTTTCACCAAAGACAACACAATGTAATCTATTAAATAACTGAGACACACTAGACATCACCTGGTTTTGGTTCACCTGTGACATGGAAAATTCAGTGTCCACAGCTAAGTTATTTCTGGAGCTAACAGGTTTGCCTTACAGCAGATAAGACCCATAGTGGCCCAGCAGACTCCTATAGCAGGCCAGTTGGTTTGTTTGGCCTCCTGAATGAGCCAGTGTGGGCATGTGGATTAGCTGATCAATGTTTGATAAAATAAAACCTTTTACATCTTACAGATCTTCTGTGCATGCATTAGAGGAAGGAAATCACTGTAGCTTTCCTGATCACATGCTACTTCATGGCCTTATAATAAAGAAAATTAAAATAATGTGTTTGGAAGTTTGGGTTGGTTTTTAAAAAAAAATAAATAAAAAAAGGAGGAGAAGCCCACTTTTTTTTTTTTTTTTTAATTCCACCTTTTGTAAAATATCAAATGTATTTTATTTAATAAATAATGCAGTTGAAAAATCAGGACCTGCAGCCATTATGTTGTCTTCTGCTGGCACCTAGAAACCTAGTCTCCATTCCAGTGTGGATAGGTAAATTCTGTGTTTATATTCCAAATGCATTTGCTTCTTGAGCAAAAAATGTCTTTTCCCACAGTTATCAACTCTGGGTCCTGCCTCTCTATTAATGTGGGTAGATCACAAAACCCTTGTCACTGCCTGCCTGTCCAGACCCTTTACCCAAGAAGGAAAGTCCTAAAGTCTTCAAAGGCTTCTAGGCAGATGAAGTCTGGAGGATGTCCTGAGGTCCCCACTCTGTTTCCCTGTGGTCTAGCATGTAATCTGGGAAACCACAGTATTTCCTTGCCTCTGTGACTGAAAACCTTGGGTGTAAAGGTTCAAGGAATTCTGCACCTCAGCCTCACTGCAGGAGAAGGTGTGTACTCTGAAAATTAATAAGGTGTGTACTCTGAAAATGAATATACTGATATATTTTTGACATCTTCTGCATCAACATTTTAATGCTAATAAAATCTTTAAACGGGAGATTTGAATTCACATCACCACCCATGTAATAGAAAAACAGATCAATTTCTGCCTGTGCCTACCCAGGCATTTTCTTTTACACTTGGAAGTTTTCAGAAATCTTTCTTTTCTTTTTCTTTTTTTTTTTTTTTAAATGTGTATTTATGTGACTTTCCCACTTTTGCTTCTACAGTCTGATGTTTGTAGTCACTTGGAAAACTGATTTCTTAAAAACAATTAGGAGGCATTAATAAGTTGAATGTACTTGATCCAAGTCATGGTAAGTTATGACTATATGCAAAGTGTTTATTAATAAGCATTGATTCTCATGCTTCAATAACAAAATTATATTACTTCTTTTTAGTTTGATTAACAAGATCAAACCTGGTATCATTAAGAAGATCAATCGTTTGTCAACTCCAATAGCTGGCTTGGTAAGTAATGACATAAAATCTATGGGGTGTGACACTTATCTTTGTTTTTAATGAGCACACTCTTGTCTATTTTTCTTCTGTGGTTTTGCTACAAAAACCTAAGTTTTCAAGATTTTAGTTCTGTTTCATTTTTTTGTTTAAAATTGTACTGTTTATATGTTGTCTTAAGCCACACAGGTTACCTGTTCTGTTGCATCTGTAACTTCAATCACTTTGTCACTGTGTGAACCTTCATCATCCTCAGATGTGTCAAGCACTGAGAGCACAGCCCTGTATATAGTGTTACTAGCCTTTGGTTAAAGGCCACTATCCTATTGTATATTCAGAAACCACTTCAGATGTCCCTTCATTAGGGAGTGGGCAGACTTGGAAATATGATGTGTAACTGGAGTATTTTTAGAATCTGCTTTTCCTCACCCACAGAAAACCTTAGACTGCATTAAAATAACTCTTATGATGCAAATATTTCCTCTCAGACTTCAGCTGAGGAGTTTGCCAGTGTTTTGGCTGTAAATCACTTTGTCAGGGGAAAGGGAGGGACATATATGTAATCATTCTCACAGGAAATGTAAAAGATTTCCTCTCTGCTGTCTGACATTTGCTGGTCAGAGACTGTAGGATACATTCTGTAGCCATTTATCACCAGAACCCCTTTTGTTGGTGAATTAATTCAAATAATTTCTTCTTCATAGCTTTTTTTTCTTATGAAAGCCTTGTTGGCTATTCACATTACTGGGGTATCTATGCTGCTTAGCCCTGTCACCAGAACTATGGATCTCATCTTGAAAGACCCAAGGTGAACATGTGGATGATTCCTGTCTCAAGTGGAAGATCCCACTTTATGGTAAACATGCAGTCTTAACATTAGGGAAAGACACCTGATTTCTTCACAGGAATGGAATGCAAAACATCTCTAGAGACTTATGTTTATACATTTGAATGGGATGAGCCAACAAAACATCTGCTTTTGCTGGTCAGTTGTGTATCTTGTTAAAGAAGTGTAGTTAATTTGGCCAGAGGTTGTAAGACTGGGTTAACTTGCCATGTATTACTGCCCAAGCTGAGAATGGGAATTATTGTTTGTACCAGAAATGCTCAGGGTATCAGGCTTGCAAATAACAAGTGCTGCCCATTCTTTTCTTGTCAGGTGTCCAAAAAAGAATTAACATGAAGCCAAAATCATTCTGGGGAGCACAGCACAGCAGTTTGGTTGCCTGAACAGCCTCTGAAGTAGCCATTTGATCCAAACCAGAAACCCATAAACTTGATTTCATTTTTGTGGTGAATTACATATTGTCTTGAATCCTAAATGTGAGAACTTTAGTTTTTATGTTCATTTCTTCACTTATTTCCAGATGCAAAAGTTTGGAGTGTTCATTAGGTGTGTAGTTTATGTCTTACCTATAGTGTATCATTATTCCTTCAGGATCTTTCTAGTTATTAGAACAGCAATCTAAGCCAGTGAGAGCACTGATGTTTTCTAACAACCCATGGAAAAGTTTCTACTTAAATATTTGAGTTTGAGAAGGTGGTGCTTCCAATGGCAATCGTGGGAGAGGAGATGTATTTTTCCCAGACTTGTGAAGAACATGCTCAGTGATAGCAGTTTGAAAGAGCCCAGCTTTCCTCCTGGAATGTAAAACTCAAGCTGCAAACAGGAGTTTTGTGAGCTTATAAAAAGGCAAGCACTGGTATCTAACAGGCTGTGGAGACTGTGGCTGATGAATCATAGGATTTAGAGATGGAAAGAGCTTGTGAAGGGATTAGCTGGTAGACTGGCTTGCCACTTCTTTGGAAATATTTTCACTTTGTAAGTTGCTTCTCCCACAGATCTGCTTCTGGAGAGCTTTTTGTGAGGCTTGATATATCTACTTCTATGGGTCTCACTCCTGCTGTTTCAGTGTCTTCCAGTTTTGCATTAACAGCTCTCCACTGAGCCCTTATGAGATGCAGAAATTACTATTGTTAGGGAAACTTCTTTGTGTTTTTTTGTTTGTTGGTGGGTTGGGTTTTTTGGTTGTTTTTATTTTTTTTAACCAGCTGGACAATTTAACTTCAAGAGATGGCATTTCTTTCTAAAGGATAGACAGATGCCACAACTTGAATACCAATATTACAAATCCTGCAATCTGAAGATCTTTTGATCATGTTCCTTCTACAGCTCCTCTCTAGATTTGTGTCTTCAGGTCCATTTCCAAAACATTTTATGCATTCTTCACTGGGCAACTCTCATCCACTTGTCTCCTGGCTTTTCTGATTAAAATAAAGCAAATCTCCAGGTATTCTTAAGGTTTGTGTCAGTCTGATTATCAGAAGAAAACAAATTCATATCACACACACACACACCTGCCCTAATTTCTTCAGGCTTGGTTTTCTTCTGTTGAGAGTGAATATATTTGACTTCCATATGAATGTGTTCAAATACTTAGCAGGGTTTTTCCAGCAGTGTAGAAATGAAATGCTCAACAGGCATCTTCAGTTGAATCTCCAGAAGGGTTTCATTATATTCTTTCTTTGACTTCATGGTTATTTTGAAAACAAATTTCTTGAGTAAAGTAGGAAGTGAAAGCCTGCATGAATAAAGAAATATTCGTTGTTATATGGAATGTTATGTGCTAGACTTCTTTATATTCAGTTAGGACAAAGTGCTTTTTTTAATGAAGTAAATGCATTATTAACTTTCTACACCATATGTCACTATTATGACACCTCAATTATAATAAAATTTAATAAGGACTTCATATTTGCAGGATCATCTAAATTTCAAGCACACTTTAACTGAAAATAAGCCTTAACTTTCACCATTAGTTTGATTATACTACTGTCTAGTGCTTTCTGGGTGTGGATTGCAGTGCTTCAATTATAACCATGGTGGAATTAATAAATCAATACATGTGTTTTGATGATTAAGTACTGAAATGAAACTTGGTATTCAGTTAATACCCTGAATTGGTCCCAGGTGAACTTTAAAAACAAATGGATTAAAATTCTCTCCAGTGGCAGAGTGTGGCAAGGCTGGGCTGCAGCTTGCAGGGAAGTGTTGAGAAGAATTGAACCTGGCCATAACTCCATCATCTGAGCTGTGTTTATTTATTCATTTATGTTCTAGTTTGGAAAGCTAAACTGCTTTACTGGTTTTGAAGACAGCTATGTCCCCCATAGGTTTCCCAAAGAGGAGTGACTGTTGTTTATTTGAATTTTGGCTATTTTTTAGAGTATTGTTTGTTTATGCTAAAACAGTTTGCAGAAAATGAAAAAATAATTTCTGCTTATCTTTCCAACTGTCTAAATCACAGTTGGTGTAAAAAGCAGTGCATTTTTTTTCCCTGGTAGAGCAGAGGAGGCAAGCAGGCTGGCAGAGTAGCAGTTCCTGAAGCACTCTGGCATTTCTAGGGACATGGTAAGGACAATCTTTGTGGAATTGTGGAAGCTGGGGTTTCATTAAACATGGTAGTAAAAGTGCAGTCTGCCTTAAAAATCCACAATTCCTGGTCCATGCTTATGTAAAGGAGAGATGGGATTTAAGGAATATTACTCAAATTGATAAATCTTTCTGGTTCTGCAAAATGATTTTTCTGAAGAGTTTTCAGAGTGGTGGGGGTGGTGGAAATTAAAGGAATGCTTAGCAAAGGCTAACATTGTTCTTAATAAATAATGGCTTTTCAGCTTCCACCCCAACATGTGAGATGGTTTGGATATAATCACACAAAGAGGAGGACTTTTGTGGTCTGACATATTTTCCAGCAAGGATCTGCAGAGCATTTTGAGACACATCTCTGCTTGCAGCATCATCATTCCCTAGAAACCTCCCATTTCTGACTCTGGCTGAACACAGAATCATGAAACAAGAGGGAAGTCATAAGACATCATGAAACAGTGGGAAAATTAATGAGTTATCTGGTATATGCAACCTCAACATATCTGTGAGAATAATACACTGCTCAGGATAAATAACTTTGCTCTCTGTAGCAAGACAAAACTTCTGTTCAAGTCAGTTTGAGAGCAGATGGATTTAGAGTCAGTGCCTGATGGTGCCTGATGGGAGCCCTGCCTTGCAATGTGCTGCTCTGGCTGTTCAACACCATCAGTCTTTCCTTGCAGCTCCTCTGAGTTCAGAGGGAAGTGCAATGCTTTGCTCTGGGGCTGGGAAGTGTTGCATTGCATCAGAGGCTTGAGGACTGTGGTCAAACCACAGGGCAGAGTAAAAAGCTACTTGGTTTTTAGAATTGTAAATGAAGTGGCATTAGTGCTTTAAATTTATTTTATTCTTTTTTATTATTATTATTTAAAGTTGGTCCTTCACTTCATACGAGTAGAGATGTTGCTAACTGACTCTTAAAATGGGTGCTGGATGAATATTAACACCAAATGTCATCTTCATGAACCTCTTCTTTTTCCCTCTTCACACAAAAGAGTAAAACTACTTCTCTGGGCACTCCCAAGTTTGAACATATGCATCTGAAATTCTGTGGAGTTGGATTTTTTTGTTCTAAATGAGGTTTCCTTCGGGTGATGAGTGTCTTGGTAGTTTTCCAGGCAGAATTTTTCAAACATTTATTTTCCTGGTTCACCAAGGCCCAACGTGCCCTTCTGACAAGTGCTCCTCAAAAGTCATTCCCTGTCTTTAATTCAATCTAACATAACACCACTAGATTCCATAATTTGCTTAATTAATGTATCAGAAGAAATTAATTCACACTTGCAATCAAGACAGGCACCTCAAAAAGGGCAGAGACACTTTGTTGTGAAGATCAGCAGCACGTAGCTCCTGCACCAGGAAAGTAGGGAATAATAAAGGTAAGAAGGGAGCAATATGAAAGAAGGCTATACCAAAATGAAAGGGGAGATAAAGCCAGGGGTGGAGACCATGAAAACTGCTGCCACTGAAAAATATTTTTCTGAGCCTTTGTGCCTAATGCTTTGCAAAGCATGGAACCGCCCTGGTACTTCCTTATCTCTTGTCATCAAGTAGAGCTGGCCAAAATTCCCTTTTCTGTGGGAAAGTTTGCCTGACTGTGTTGTTTGGGATTTTTGTTTGTTTGTTTCTTTTATTTTCTTTTTGTGTGTTTGTTTTGTTGTGGGTTTGTTGTTTTGCTTGGTTTTTTTTCTTCCTCTGTGTGTATGTTGCACTGGCATGGCCTGCACGTGATATTTTAACTTTATTATAGGACACTTTTAAAACAGTTTTTTTTTCTGGTAAAAATCACAACTTGTGAAGATTTCAGTTGTATGTTTATATGGAATTTGGCTAGAGAGTTATTTCTCTAGAATACTTTAAATTAGTTATGTTTTCCAATTAAATTTTTAAAATCTGATATTAATATGAGAGGTTTAATTTTTAAAAGTACCCTTTTCAAAGAAGCTCTCCTTCCAGAGTTCATTCCTTCATGCTAAAAATCCTGACTAATTGCTGCTCTTCACTAACTTATGTTTAGTATAGCCTTTATTTTGGTCCAGTCTTCCTTTCTTGTATTTTGCATTTTTAAAGAAGAATTTGAATTTTTATATATTAAACTCCTGCTCTGTAAATTTGACTAGTATGGGCTACATTAGTAATATTAATAGTAGCTTGTCTAGTATGAGAAAATGAGTATAAGAACTTCTCTGCTCTTCGTGGCAAATGAGGAAGGGCAAGTACATGAACTAAGTTACCTAAAAAACTGCTGCTTGCTTTGCTACCAAACATCACAAAGTAAAGGCTCAAGCCTGGATGGGCTTGCTTAGTTTTGCAGCAACTAACAGTGTTAGTTTTGTTTTGCAGTAGCAGTGGGTGTTGCTAGTGACTTCTGTCTCCAAATTGTCTAACACTGAGGAGGAAGGGGGAGAAATCAAAGTGGATATGGTTTGAGTCAAACTCATGCCCTGCATCCAACCTGTCTCCTTTACCAGGCAGCCCATACACTTAATGCAGGCTCAGGAGCACCTCAGATGGCAGAAGTGAGGTCGGGCTCCTCTTTATAGTAGTAATCCACTTCTTGTCATTCAATAACCTTTTTCCTCTTGTTGTGGTTTAACCACAGCTGGCAAGTAAGCACTGCACAGCAGTTTGCTCACCCCACCCCATGGGATGAGGCAGAGAACTGGGAAAAAAAAAAAAGTAATGCAAGTCACGGGTTGAGATAAAGACAGTTTAATAGCATAGAAAAGGAAGAATGATAATAATAAAATAATAATAATAAAAGAATTAGAATATATAAAACAAGTGAGGCACAATGCAGCTGATCACCACTTGCTTACCAGTACCCAGTAATTTCCTGAGTAGTGGTTGGCCCCCAGTCAGCTTTTCCCCCCAGTTTGTGTCCTAGGTGTGACATCATATGGTGTGGAATTGACCAGTTTGGGTCAGCTGTACAGATTGTGTCTCCTCCCAACTTCTTGTGTCCTTTCAGCCTTCTCACTGGCAAGGCCTGGGAAGCTGAAAAGTCCTTGACTTTGTATAAACATTACTAAGCAACAACTAAAACATCAGTGTGTTATCAGCATTATTCTCATACTGAATCTAAACCACAACACTATACCACTTACTAGGAAGATAAATAACTCTTTCCTGGCTGAAACAGGACAATGCTGCAGGTAAAAAAATTTCCCAAAAGTGGTGATTTCCTTTTTTTAGTGGGAAGCACAAGATCTGTGGGAAATGGGAAATACTGCACCCATTTTTAAAAAGGGTAGAAAGTAGGACTTTGGGAAGTAGCCTCACCTCTGAGCATCATGGAACAGATCCTCCTAGAAGCTGTGCTAAGAGACATGGATGACAGGGAGGTGATTCTATACAGCCAGTATGGCTTCACCAAGGGCAAGTCCTGCCTGACCAACCTGGTGGCCTTTTGTGATGGAGTGACTACATCAGTGGACAAGAGCTATGGGTGTTGTCTACCTGGACTTCTGAAAGGTCTTTGACATGGTCCCCTACAACATCCTTCTCTCTAAATGGGAGAGAGGTGGATGAGGAATTGGCTGGATGGTCACAGCCAGAGGTAGTGGTCAATGGCTCAATGTCCAGATAGAGGTCAGTGACAAGTGGTGTCCCTCGGGGGTCTGTACTGGAACCAGTGCTGTTTATACCTTCATCAGTGACATAGTGGGATTGAATGAGCCCTCTGTAAGTTTGCTGATTACAGCAAGCTGAGTAATGTGGTTGTCATGCCTGAGGGACAGGATTTCATCCAGAGGGACCTGGACAAACTCAAGAAGTGGACTGTGTGAAGGTCATGGGTTCAACAAAGCCAAGTGCAAGGTCCTGCAGGTGGGTCAGGGCAATCACCACTCCCTAGGACAGGCTGGGGCTGAAGGGGTTGGTAGTGCCCTGTGGGGAGTGACTTGGAGGCACTAATGGATGAGAAGCTGTGTGTGAGCCATCAGTGCTCACCTGCAACCCAGGAGGCCAGTCACATCTTGGGTTGCATCAAAAGAATCATGACCAGCAGATCAAGACAGGCAGTTCTGATGAGACCACAGCTGGAGCACTGTGACCAGCTCTGGAGCTCCCAGCATAGAAAGGACATGGACCTGATGGAGCAGGTCTCCAGGAAGACCTTATGGCAGCCTTCCAGTACTTAAAAGAGGCTTATAAGAAAGTTGGGGCAATCTTTTTAGCAGAGTGTGTTGTGACAGGACAAAGGGTGATGGCTTTAAATTAAAAGAAGGTAGATTTAGCCTAGATGTAAGGCAGATTTATTTTTTTTTTTACTATGAGGGTGGTGTAACACTGGCACAGGTTGCCCAGAAAGGTTGTAGATGCCCCATCCCTGGACACATTCAAGGTTAAGTTGGACAGGGCTCTGAGCAACATAGATTCATAGATATTAGGGGTTGGAAGGGACCTAGAAGATCATCTAGTCCAACCCCCCTGCCCGAGCAGGATC
>JAOEGS010010331.1:44029-54997 GCA_025447755.1 Corythornis vintsioides
CAGTCTCCTCTTCTCCAGGCTAAAGAGCCCCAGCTCTCTCAGCCTCTCCTCAGCAGGGAGATGCTCCACTGCCTTCAGCATCTTGGTGCCCTGTGCTGGACTCTCTCCAGTAAATCTCTATCTTTCCTGAATTGGGGTGCCCAAAACTTGTTTACTTGTACAATGGGATAATTTTCTGCAGTTGAGCTGATGTAATCCATCAGTTTGGGAGTTTACTGAGGTTTGGTGATGGGTCAGGCATGTTGCTATCTTGGTGTTGGTGTCAGTTCTGTTCATAACTTGCAACTACTTGTTTCTTCTTCTGCTCTGTTGCTTCCTTTCTGTCTTACCTGCCTGTTACTTGGACTTCCCAGACCCCTGAATAATGACCAATGTGTCTTGTTAACAAGTAGTTCCTCTTCTTGCAATGGGATTTTAATGTATGGCATTTTGCATGCAGAAGAAACAATGCCTTTTCAAGCCCTTGGGCTTTTGGTGCTGATGTGCCAATATATAATTGAATAAAACCAACCCATCTGTCCTGCTTTCCCTGTATTGCATGGGAACGAGAAAGGGGAGTTGTACAGCAAAGTAAACACCTCTCCAGAGGTTGCAGCCTACATCATGGAGCTCTACCTTGGCCATTTGTGCAAGCAGTTTTTTCTCCACCATATGGTGTCCATCCTAATGGTTGTCACATCCTCCTGCAGCAGAACATCCCCCACCGTGGCACATCATGCATCAAGCTTTGGGGCATAACCTTCATGATGTGAGACAGTTGGGATATTTCAGATGTGGTAACACAGAGCCCACAGCCTGCATGGGGAATACCTTGTTCAAATATTTTCCTTGAATGAAGCCATGTTTACAGGTCAATATGAAACACTAGAATCCTGAGGACCTTCAAAACAGAAGGTTCTGGGGATTCTTGGGTTTGTTTTACTTTTTCAAGTGTAGATTAGAAGCAGCTGCTGTTTCTTTGCTGATTTATTTTTCTTTGAAATAAATTTTAAATGATGGAATAACTGTTACATCCTGTGATTATGTGTCAAAAAAAAAAAATTAGTTTAAAGTATATTAAATTTCTGAAGCAAAACTTTTCCATACTGTGAAACTCTAATCCCAGTACGGTGACTCTGGCAGGGGGTTGGACTAGATGATCTTCTAGGTCCCTTCCAACCCCTAACACTCTGTGATTCTGTGATTTACAGACCCTTCAAGTGACAGGGCTGTGTGGAGTGTATGAATTAAGTAACTCTGTGTACCTTTGCCTGTGGCTTCCAGCTGGAAGGGGCAAGTGCACAAGAGGGCACATTCTTTTCTTGTTGATAGCATTCCACCTTAACGAGAAGGAATTTCTTGCCTATTGTTTATGAAGTGGAAAGAGATCATGAGTTGTGTAATCTCTTTATATATCTCTGGATTTCTGTTTGGTGGTTTGTCGTTTGTTTTGGGGTTTGTTTTGTTTTAACCTTGCTCTTGCAAGTTGCTCTGCAGCAGGTGCAGCGTGTGGGTGCTCTGATACCTCACCTACCTTCTGCTGCATGTTGGTGTGAGCTGGGGGTGGTGAGGAGAAGGGGAGGAAAACAGAGGAGAGAAAAATCCCCCCAAGTAAGGAAGCAGCAGAGCTGAACACGGTTCGGTTTCTGTCTCTCCAGTGCTTTGCTCAGCAACCAAACCCAGACTCCAGGTGCAGTATTCCCTGGTGGGTCTGTGAGCATAGAAACGGCTCAGCCCTCCTCTTCTTCCTCCCCTGCCAAGAGTTTCTGGGTGGTGAATGTCAGTAGCCGGAGTTATTTTTAAAAGCAAGAGGTGAGGCTTGTCGTGCAAAGCTAGGAAGAGGGCGTTTGTTTGCCGAGCAGAGCTGACATCAAAGTGGAGACTGCTGCCTACTGGCTCTCCAGAGCCTCCTGCCAGGTAATCTTTAACGTCCCCTCAGCCGCCGGGAGCGCAGCCCAGCCTGTGCCAGAAGCGGCGGGCCCTCCCCAGCCTGCACACTGCTTGTGCGCTCCGTCAGCTGGACTTTGACATTTAGAGCCTCTTGCAAAAACCTCCTTAGTGCTTTTCACTCAGCAACTGCTTTCTACTTCTCTCCTCAGGATAATATAAATGTTTTTCTGAAAGCGTGTGAAAATATTGGACTGAAAGAAGCTCAGCTTTTTCACCCGGGAGATCTGCAGGATTTGTCCAATCGAGTCACAGTCAAGTAAGTTTTGGGGGTTTGTTTTTCACCCTCTAAACTGTTTCATGCCTTTTTTGTTTGCAGTGTGTTTTTAATGTTTGCCTATGGAAAGTTCTTTTAATCTGGTACAAGCAGTTCTGAATGCTGTGGTGAGAGTTTAAGCCTTGTTAAGACTGGTTGATAAGATTTGCACAAATTTATTCTAGAAAATCAAGTATTATATTATGTCTTACAAGCGAACTAATTGTTAATGAATATTTACAGCATTTAATTTATGAGATGGAAGCCGTTCAGGTTTTTTTAAACTTGGAGCAAAATGAACTGTTAAATTATATTGAAAGCATCACTTCCCTTTATGCTTAAGATTATGGATGTAAAATCTGAAAGGCTGAGGTGGTATTGCCTGAACAACTCTGGGATTAGGGTTCAGTGTTCCTAAAGGGCTGCTTGTCTCACCACTTCAAATATTAATCAGCTGTTTGTCACCAAATGTCACATCTCCTGCAGAAGGGAGGGGTTTCAGCAGAAACCAAGAACTGAATTGCACAAAGGATAATTGTCATGTTTACAGATAAAAGAAAGAGTAGTGGTTTGATTCTGAAATACAATTAGTAGATTCTCAAATTTCAGGACTGTAGCATCTAAAATAAATTTATTGCTGATTTCTGAGAGATGAAGGTGTAGCTTTACTATACAGACACTGAAGAGGTGTTTTAATATAAAAGTGTCATGGAAAACTATTGTGTTAGGGCATCTTGTTTTGTTATAGTATTAGCAGTTTTTACTGTGCTGGTAAAAAAATTGAATTTATTAAGTTTCAACTCCAAACCAGCACTACCCCCCATAAATAAATAAAACCCATGAGAATAAACAAATAATTTAAAAAAAAAGGCTTTAGTGAATTTTGCTGGAAACCTGTCAGGTTAAATGTTAAGAATTTATTCCTCTCTTGAATTACCAGTTTTGTCAAAGAGGAATAGGTAGTAATCCTTCTGTAAATACAAGGGGGGGAAAATAAAACACAAAAACTGAAATGATACAACTTCCTTAGAAAGAAGTATCTTGTAGGTGGATCTGGTGGTAGCCTGTTGACGTTGTGGGATACCAGGCAGAGTGTATATTTGTACCATTGTGAGGTCTGATACTTGACATGGCAACACGTTTTCCAACCTTTGACTCACACCCCAAACAGAATTTCTCACTGATGTGATGTTTAGGGAGGTGGCACATTTCCAAGATGCTGCTGTTCTCTCTGCTGGTTCCTCTAGTGCCAAAAGCTGGCCAGTTGGTAACCTCTGCCGTGCTTTAATTAGCCACATAACCCTTGTAAAGTTATTTTTGGTGGAGGTTTGCTCCATGTACATAGCTGGGAAGGGTTGGAGGTGGTCAGGAGCAGTGTCACTAGTGCCAAGCTGAAACCCTGGGGAGGTGGAGTTAGCAAACTGTTGTGCAAGGTGTGCTGTCCAACTCATCCCTACATTAACCCAAGTGAGGTCAGCCATGAAATTCATCCCGTGGCTCTGTAACTGTGTTTTGGTTTTGTTTGGTTGTTGTTGTGTTTTTTTTTTTTTATGTTTGGTTGATTGTTTTGGATATTTTATTGGTTTACTGTTGTTTTTGTTGTGGTGGTTTTTTGTTTTGTTGTTTTGGTTTTTTTTATTGTGAATTATTTGGGATTTTTTTTTTTTGGTGTGTTTTTGTTTGTGAGTTTTTTTGTTTGTTTTTAATCCTTTCATCAGCAAAGAGGAATTTGAAGTCATCATAAGGCAATGGGGGGTTTATATCATACCTCTTTGGCAGTCAATTAATTACTTCTTTTTATTTTTTAATTTATTTAACCATTGAGCACTTCTTGTGGACAGCTGTGTACAGGGTTAGGGTTAAAGTTGAAAGAGCTGCCAGCCATATCCCCCTGCTTTTTAAATGTGCTTCAATATAAGTTTAATTTTCCACATGTTCTCTACATTATGACAGTCCCCCAGTGTGTGTAAAATGTTTGCAGAGTAATTCCAAACTTCTGTATCTGAGCATACTGTGAAGTGGTAACTTAACTGTACTAGTACATTTTGATGTGTTTAGGAGTTTGGAGAGGGATGGGAGGGAGGTTTTATTCCAAGAAGTGAAGCAAATAAGTTATCCAAAGGTAACACTGCTCATTGGAAAGTTAATTACATGTCATTTGATTACCCAGAAGGCAAGACAGTCTTCAGAGGGTTCCCAGCAAAAGTCATGTGTGTCTCAGGAGAGAGATTCTGTCTGATCAGGACCTTTACTTATTTCTATTAAATAATAATGAAAAAATACTTCAGATAATTTCATACATTCAAGGTGAATTCTAAATGTCTTCAAAATTTGTAGGATGCCAGGCCTCAGAACAGGGATGCTGTTTCAGGTCTTGTTTTCATGCTATCCTCAACCTTAATTTCTGCATTAGAAGTAAATAATTTCTTGTCCCAAAGAGGAGGGGGAAAACATATTTTTATGTGCTGACTTTTACAGATGCTTGTATTTCATTGTTGGCTTTCTGTCATTCCTAAGCAAATTCCTTGCTGTCACCTGAGGCTAATTGCCCACATCTTAAACCATCTACACTCAGTTGTGGAGGGCATCATTAGCATGTGCCTGGAGCAGTGTGTTTGACACCTCAGCACTATTGCTCTGCTGGCTTGTTGCACCATGGTTAGCTACATTATCTATCCAAACCAGATTAAATAAACTGAGGTTTGAGCTTTTTCAGGCTGGGATTGCTGAGAACAGTGCACACTGAGAAGAGCACATGTGTGTGCTAAGGTGCATAAGAAGATACCTCATTTGCCTTGGATGTGGAAAAGAGCTGAGAGGAAGATACTGTGAAAAGAGAGGGGCTTTTTCTGTTGCTAAGGACGACATGAGAGTTGTCATCTTCTGTCAGAACAAAACCAGTCTCTGACACTAGCTGGGAGGTGGCATCTTTGTTCCTGCTACACTTGGCCTCCTGTAGATGTGACTAATTCCTCTGGTGCTGGGTCCTGCAGGAGGAGCCCCTACCCTCTGAGGATGATGTACTCTCAGGTGATGTTCCCTCTCATCTTTCTGCCTCTGATGCCTGACAGCTGTGTGTGGTAAAACCTCCTTTTACCTTGTAGGAAATCATATGTCCTCAGGCTGCTGGCAGCTCAGACCACTGTGCTGTCCTACCTTGGCAGGAAAAGTGATGTGCTCCTTGTTTCTGGGTGTGCTTGCTCCCTTTCACTGCACCTTCATCGACAGTGCTCCTTCTGTCTCAACAATGCCAAACCATAGACACCAAACTCCTTATTCCTATGGAGAGTAATGTTTTTATATCACCTGATTTAAGTTCAAGACCTTCTGTTCCCTTTGACTTGACAGAAGCTATAGCAAGAAAAGAATGTTCTTATCTGGTAAGGAAGTTGCAGCTTTCACTTGTATTTTGTTTTCTGTGGCAACTGAGACGATGCACAGGCGTAATGTGATTACTCCTAGTGATTACTACTAGTATCTGGGAGAGGAGAGGCAAGAATCCTCTTAAATATCCAGACAGTTCCAAGTGATTATGTGATTATCCTTCTTGCAAAGAAAAAGCTCCTTAAAATGTTATTGTTTAGCAGTTTGTGTGAAGAGGGTTGGTTAAAATTAATGGTCGCTGTTCAAAGCCTTGCAAACAAGCTTTGCCAGATCAGCAGTGAGATTAGTGCTTGGCTGTTGTGGATACAAGTGTACTGCCATGGATGGTTTGTTCTCTGCCAGGGACAATGGGAATGTGGATTAATGGCTCAGATTTATAGTTCAGTCTCTCTGCAAATCTGCAAAAGTGATTGCTCAATGGTATAGTGCAGTCATGTGTCATGTGTTCATATAAAGGTTATCCAGATGGATTTGTCACATGCTGGCTCAGTCAGACATGTGCCTATATTCTTGTTTCAGGGTTAGTTCTGCATGTAAATGCCTATGTGTCCCTTTTTAGTTCTTTCAGTATTGATTTTTGATTTTGATTTTTGAAATTTTGAAATTTGATTTTTTTAAAATTATTTTATTTTAGCCTAGGATTTTTTTCCTGGTTTTGTTTTATAAGTACAGATGTTATTTTAAAGCCCAGCAGCTTGTCTTTTGAGTTTGATGGGGTTTTTTTCCTAATAATGTAAGGTTGCCTTAATACTTTAATTCTCTTTTAGTTCTAATAAAGTACAAATGTAATAAGAGCTTAGTGACTCAGTTGTCAGCATGGTTGCTATTTAAAAATATTAAGCACTTCCTTACCCAGCTCTTTAGGGGTGACACACCCAGTTGTTCCCAGCTGTGGAAGGGTTCTGAGTGAAATCATTCCATGAGGTAAAAATGAGAGTATGATTAAGCAGACACCAAACTTTTATTCTGATGGGATGTGTTATCCCAGTTGGCAGTTTTAAGGGAGGCAAACTGAACAATCAGATGGATGGCAGCATTAGAATTTGTCTTGTCTTTCAAGCAAATGATTTCTTTCATCTGAAACAAAGAAAAATTAATTCTGTAAAATGAGGATATCAACATAATATCAAGCATTGCTGGTTTAATAGATTAAAATATTAAACTATAAAAAAAATACTCTGTCAATTCACTGTTTTAATCCTCAACAGCAAACTTTTCTAATGCCTCTGAGTACTGATGTTGAATTTACTAAATTGATTTAAATCTTCAATAAAATATTAAATCAAAACATTTGGTGCTTCTATTAATATAACTACTACAGGGTTATATTTAGAGTTGGCCTTGAATGAAATTCAAAAGCTGTCTCCAGAAAGTTGGAAGAATCTCAGCACCTACTTTTGGATAAGGCCTTCAACTTTTTGCTGCTCTGTATGTCTTTGCTTATTATCAATCCTGTGCACTCAGTGAAGTCTGAATCTTACCAAGCAAACAGAAAACCCTGGTGATGTCTTCCTGAAGTGGGATTCTTTTCTGAATTAACTTTCTGAATTTAAAATCTCCCACAACAAATTGCTCAGAGATGAGATAGATGCTTTTAAAATACAGCCTGAGAAAATGAAATAGTTGTTAAGTGAGGTGGTTGTAGGAGTGTATTTTGCATCTCTCCATCCATCTGGAGCAGGATACATTTCATGATGTTTTCTTCTGGTTAAGTAAGAATTAACAATTATATCCATGATACCAACATCAACAATTTGAAGCATACATCACTACTTAACATATCACAACTACTGTTTCTTACTAAGCAAAGCATCTCCTCTTAGGGGGCTCTCAAAAAGGAAGCCTTCTACCACCAAGTTAAGCCAAAAGCAAAGCATCCTCTCATACCTACCTTATTTTATGCTGTAATTAAAAAAAAATAAATAATGACACTGCCTCCTTCAGTGATGAAGTTACCTCATTGGTCTTTTTGGGTGCAACTACTAAATGTGTAATGGGGTTCCTGAAAATAGCAGTGGAGCATCAGCAGGAAGGGCTTCAATGCAGACACAGCTTCTTCTGCTTCTACATTCAGTCCTTCAGCAACTTCCCATTCTTCATGTGTTAGGAAAAGAATTGTAGTTTTTACTTAAAGATTTTCAAATATTTTTAAATATATATGAATGGTTTCTCATGACTTCCATGTTCTTCCTGTCTAGTCCTGGGGAATTTGCTGGGTTTCACTTGTGTTTCCTGCTCAGGGTGCTTTCTAATGTACAAAAGAAAGTGACATTTCTGTTGTCTGGGTTGAATGATACCATTTCCAAATAGAACACTGAAGAAAACAATCTGCATAGAAACCACTGAAAATATGGTGGTCTTGAGTGTAGTGTTGTCAGTGCCCTTAGAGCTCTGGGTCTTGGAGAGCTTTAATTGGGAAAGCAGAACCACCTCTCCATTTTCAGAGGAAATGTTTGGGGTTGCTTTGACAGTACTCAGCTGTTCCAACTGCTTCACAAGGGACTTGCCCAGAAGCCTGAGGTGTGCTGATGAGATACTCTTTTGAGACATGTTGTCCCATTTTGTGTCTTGGGAAGAGCTGCTGTGCTTTGCTCAAAGGAGGCATGGTCAAGAGAGAGGGAGGGAGAGCAAATGACCACAAATTGGCTTGCACTGGGAGAGCTCTGAAAGCACCAGTTCAGAGCTGGTGTTTGCTATTGGTAACACTGAATTTGTACTGGGCTCTTCTTCCTTACCTAATACATTTGCAGAGTTGCTATAGCCTCTTTAAACTTCTTGCTTAAGAATGTGATGCTAATAGCACATGGTGGAGCTGAACCTGGATTTGCTGTACTGATCTTTTTCCAATAAATATTTTCATGAGTTGAAGACAAATCAGAATTAGTTTTTTTCAAAATAAAAACCAAAAACACCCCCTCCCTCCATAAAAAAAACCCAAACAAACAACAAACCAAAAAAAAACCCAAACCAAAAAACCCAACCCCAAACCATCCAACACAGAACCACCCTTTCCTGCCTTTTATTTTGTGTGGCATAGAAAGTCAGACTGGATGAAAGCCAACAAGTTCTTCATTGCAAGAAGTATGATGCAGTTAGCCCTCAGCTCATACCTGTGCAAGGTCTTCAGTTTATACCTGTGTGACACAATCATCCCAAAGTTTTGGGCATGAAAGTTGAAGAAACTATCTTTGAATACAAGGTGAGATGAAAAGAAATAAAAGACAGCTTTTACTGGTTTTGAAAACTGAAATGCAAACCATTTAACCAACATTTAATTAGAATAATGAATACTGCTTTTTTTTTTCTTCTGCTTTATATCAAGGGAAATAAAATTTCTTACAGATGTGGTTTTAAGAGGCTTTTATTGTGGTAACTGGGTTTCAAAGTGACACTTCCCTCAAAATGGAGAAGCACCCTCACTTCAGAATGACTCTAGAAATGTTCCTATGATTTTATAAGTGTGAAAATTTTCTTTTTACTCCAGCATGGGTAATATTTACAATGGCTAATATTGCTTGGCATAGCCATATTCTAAATATTGAAATGACTCTGCTTTGTTCAGGATATAACTAATTTTAAGTTCCTGCATTTAATGTGTTTTAACTTTTCTACAGATGAGAGTTGTGCAGAGGTAAAGAAATGAAAATAAGTATATTTTTTCAGTCTTGTGAAACTTGTGCTTAGTGTAAAATATTCACACTCATATCCCTAATTTGCATAAGCTTTACATTATTCTAGTAAAACTGTTGTAGGCAATAAAATATGTTCCAGACTTTGGACCATACCTGCAAGAAAATTGCTTCCAACTCTTCAGTGTTAATAGAGTGTTGGGTTTGGTGCTCTTTAATCTTTCTACTTGATCTAGGAAGTTTCTGGTCATTAAGAGAAATGCCTGGGATTATTTTTTTTTTTCTGTTGCATAAATTAATTTACACTTTATGGGATTATGCTCTAGATAGCATTTGATGGAACAGTTCCAGAGGAGGGCCACAAAACTGGTCAGAGAGCTGGAGCACCTTTCCTACAAAGACAGGCTGAGGGAGTTGGGGTTCTTCAGCCTAGAGAAGAGAAGGCTCCAGGGAGACCTTATTTGTGGCCTTGCAGTGCCCAAAAGGGGTCTGCAAGAAAGCCAGGGAGGGACTATTTACAAGGGCAGGGAGCAATAGGAGGAGAGGCAATGGTTTTAAACTAGAGAAGGGTAGATTTAGATGGGACATTAGGAATAATTTTTTTTCCTATGAGGTAGTGGAGCACTGGAACAGGTTGTTCAGGGAGGTGATGGAGGCCCCATCCCTGGAGACATTCAAGGTCAGGCTTGATGAGGCTCTGAGCAACTGATCTAATTGTGGATGTCCCTGCTCCATGCGGGTGGGTTGGACTTTTTTTGGAGCTCCCTTCCAACCCTAAACATTCTATGATACAGAAACAATACAAGTTCACTATCATATTATTTTTAATTGTATTTACTGGTAAATTGCTGAAGCTCAGTTAGCTTTTCTGTAGGTAAAAAACTCAGTAGGAAGAGCTATTTAAATACCAGTGGAAGCTGATTATTTGAAGTTTGCCATGGATACAGGAGTCAATTAACCATAGTCTGTAACTAGAGACAGCAAAGGTGAACATTGTATTGACAGTTCTGGATCCTAATTCATACAAAACAGTAAGGCCAACCCTAAGGCCAACCATTTGGCCACTTCTATTCTTCAGCTCTGATTGATGTTATTGTTACAGTGACCATTTGGCCACTTCTATTCTTCAGCTATGATTGATGTTATTGGTACAGTGCTTTCAGAAATTAAAATTCTAATTGATATTGCAGCTTACCTGGAGCACTCGTATCTTTCAGGGTGGCCTTACAGGTTTTCTACTGTAAACACTACAGAATGTAAGTGGTAGTGCAGTAAAAAATTCAAGTATTTTTTTATAAAGCAGGTGTCAGGATGGTTGCTGGGACGGTTTCATTTTGTCACTGCAACCAGTTAAATGAAATACATCACCACATCTTTAGAAGGCAAAGGAGGGAGGGCAGGGGGATAATGCAGAGTGTTAGATAGCAGCCAAGTTTAACCCCACACAAAGGCATGATCTTTTCATGTTTCTTTTAAATGCTACAGTACTGTTACCTCTAAGAAATGGAACAAAAAAAATCCAACAACAAAAGAAAACGCCCCAGGACAACTCTTCTCCAGGATGAACAAGCTGGGCTATCAAGCTCAGGAACTCCTGAACTGTCCCTGTGACCTCCACTCAACTTGCTCCACTTCATAAATGCCTTTACTGGGGGACACTGGAGATGGCAGCATTAAAAACATGGTGTAACTAGCACTGGAGACACTCCAGACCCGCCTGGATCTGTTCCTGGGTGACTTGGTCTAGGTGCCCCTGCTCTGGCAGGGGGGTTG